>BJBW01010825.1:0-73823 GCA_004320125.1 Scolopax mira
GCGGTGGCGGCAGCGCCCGACCGGGGGGGGGTGGGGGGGACTCAGCGGCTGGCCCCTGCGGTCCCGGCCCCGCTGCCGGCTCCCTCGTCCTGCAGGCCCCGAGGGGCGGCCGCTAAACGGCGTCGGTCGTTCCTGGCGGTGACGGCCCGGGCCGGCAGCAGGAAGGCGCCTGCCGGGCCCTTCCGTGAAAGCGGCTCTTCTGCCGAAACAAAATGGATGTTGGGAGCGCACGGGGGCCGGGGACGAGTCTCGCAGCGCCGTACTTTACGTAAAGCACGCCTCAGAAAGTTCTTCACAAAACTTCTTTTTCTCTCCCTCCCTAGTGACAACTCACAGGTTTTTCAACCTTACGTGTTGCGAACTCGCAGGAACAGTACAACAGTTATGAGCCGTCACAGTATGGTAAGGAATCTTAAGCATGTTTTGTTTACACCTAATGAGAAGTAATTGGGCTGCAGAAATGAAGTTAGACTTGATTTGTGTTTGCACCAGGCATCCTAGCAAGTTTCCAGGCTGCAGAATAGGCATATTTCCCTCCCCTTCCCCCCCAATAACTGCAACCTACAGCGAAATTAATTGTATGTCCTCAAGAAGACAACAGTAGCTGAAGCCATGTGTGATTTCCAGCGTTAAGTACAGTCTCAGAGTTAATTTGGACATCTCTGTGGGTCTGAAAAGAAAACTGCTGTCACAATTAAAAGTCTCGAACGGCTCTTTTAATTTGTTGTAAAAAGGAAAGAGAGTGTCTCAAGTCTTTTTTTGGCCTGTTTTTTTTTTTTGACGGGGCAGATTTTTTTTGCAAATACTGAATGTGATGTCAGAAAATCATTTTAAAAAGAGTAATTTATTTGCTGGGTGATACTTTCCTCACTAGCGTGTGTGTCTGGTAGTGTACAGTGCTATAGTCATTTAACTTTTCAAATATGTTGTTTCCTTTTTCCCCCATTTCCTT
The DNA here is from genome assembly GCA_004320125.1 of Scolopax mira. Lineage (NCBI taxonomy): Eukaryota > Metazoa > Chordata > Aves > Charadriiformes > Scolopacidae > Scolopax > Scolopax mira. The sequence continues at coordinate 953 of BJBW01010825.1, forward strand.
GTCATCTCGAAGATCTATATACTCTTTTCCACTAGAGTTTTCATTCCTCATCTGAGGATATTCAATATTGTTTTTCTCAAAACCTGTGGAACTTAAAGTCCTGAAATATGTTTCTTCTGTTCAGAAAAAGCGAGATGGCATTTTTAGTTGAAAATCTTCTGTTTGGAGATTTCTTAAAAATAAGAATCCATATTTTTGGAACTCAAATCAATAGGTGTTGTGGTAGACATATGGGCATCCTGAGTGGGAACTGGTGGGCCATTTGTATGTGCTGGTAGACAAAGTTCCAGAGGAATTGGGTGTGTAAAATTGTATGCAACTGAAAAATTGCATCAGCAAAGTTTTAGAGAGTGGTGTTCAAGACTGAGTTGAAACATTGAGATTTTTGGGGTTTTTTTAATAGATAGCTGAGCAAGTTAATGCAGGAATTTGCTGTTTTACCCAAGGCAGTAAGGAATTGTACCACCTTTGTAGTTTCACTTATGATACCTCACTTCTCTAAACGGCGCATAGAGCTATTCGTGTATTTGAGATGCTGAGCACTATCTGCTTGCAAGTCTGAGATCTCTGCCACTTGCTGAGTGACAGAATGAATTCGTAAGTGGTGAAACAAGTCTTTTCTCTTGGAGGTCAGTGTTTTCTTTTTGCAGCATTATTTGAGTCATCCCTATGTAGTTGTACAGCTCATTTTTAATTCACTGAGAACACAGGTGGTGGTAAATGGGATGTATGCGAGCTGTTGATGTGTGATTTAATCACTGTGGCTGTCACTTCTTTTTCAGTTGTTGTCATCATCTCCTATTCGTATTCCTAGTAGCCGACTTCATCAGATCAGAAGGGTAAGTGTAATTTTTATCTGTATTTAGTAAGAGTGTGAAAGGTATTATATAACATTGAAGTATGTAGGTAATGGGAGTTTATTTCCTATTGAGTTTTTCAAGTGCTAGAAGAAACAGAGTCTCTTTGGAGACTTAATTTCAACAAGGAAGAGTCCTTGCAAGGGTTATTGTTGTCATGTTTAAATCACCTTGCATGTTTGAAGAGTTGTTTCATTCAAGAGAAACAGTGAGCTGGCCTGGTGGCAGTCCTTTCTGGAGCACTCCTGCTATTAATATTTCAATTCGCAATGGCAAATTATGGAGTCATGAACCTCGAGCACCTGTGATAAATTGAATGTTATGGGAAGACTTATGACATTTATCTCCTGCAGGAGGAAGGAGTGGATTTAATGAACAGAGAAACAGCACATGAGAGGTGAGTGTTATTGAAACAAGATGATAAAATAGCCAGAGTTATCCTCTTCGTAGCTACTGATGGGATTTCTTGTGTTCTAGGGAAGTGCAAACAGCAATGCAGATAAGCCAGTCATGGGAGGAAAGCTTGAGCCTGGTAATATCTTTATAGATGTTTCTTATTTAATTCTACTTTTATACTCAACTGACAAGTTTAAGGGAAAGAGCAGAATTAACTGTGAAAATAATAAAAGAAGAACTTAAGTTCATCTGCTTTATATATTTTGTGCATTTGACCTGATGACTTGCCATTAAAAGGCTGTGCCTTGGATTCTAAGGTAATGTTCTGTGCCAGTGTTAAGGTGGAAACCTTGTATTTGCAGAGTGACAATGACTTGGACAAGTCTGAGAAATCTTCCTCCCCAAAGAGAATAGACTTCATTCCAGTTTCGCCTGCTCCTTCACCGACAAGAGGAATAGGAAAGGTAGGATGAGAGAAACACCAAATGGAAAGAACATTTGAGAATTGTAGACCAAGGTGAACTGTGAAGATGTGTGTAACTTCACAAATCGTTTGATAGATTTTAAAAAACCAACAATCCACAACCAGACAACAACAGAAAACCTCCAACCCAAGCCCATATTTTATTGGTTTCTAAGAATCAGATACTTACCATCATAGAGCTGTGGAGCTTAAGCGGTGTGCCAGTTGTGTTTTCTGTTGCTGCTCTTGGTGTGAGGTTTGGAGGGGTTAGGGCTCTGGTTCTGTGGAAGCTAGAAGAGGTCATTAGAGTAATCAGAGTTGAACTGATGTTCAGCTGCACGAGTGGGGGGATGCTGGGGAAGAAGCACCAAAATGAGAATGTATTGTATGTGTAGAGCGTAGGCAAAGACCAGAAACTGCAAATCTGTGTGGTGAGGAGGATGAAAATACATCCATTTGGTTCTGGAAAGAAAGGCATAAGCTCACTGTGAAGGAGGACCTGGGCACCCTGGATTTGCACTGAAAACTGATTGCACCTGCTGGGAAAAGGGAAGAGGTGGATCTTAGAGAAAATGAGCTACTTTTTCCAACAAGGACTGTAAAACTGAAGTGTAGCACAGAGAGACTGGCCACTGTATTTAAAAATGAGCTGCTTGACCTTGCTTTCACCCTTTTTGGTGGTTTTGCTTTTGTACTGCTACTGTTTTTACTGCATGCTTCTACCAGTATTGATATTGCATGGAGCAGCCATGTACCAGTGTTGGGTAAAGGTATTCCTGGGGGTAAGACTTGTCCTGTGACTTTGGAATCACAGCTGCAAAGCAGTAGTAGATAACTTGACAGAAATGTCTTGATGCTTTGCTGTGGGCTAAGCTCAGATTCACTGCAGAACCAGAGAGCTAAATGCTCTGTCCTACTCTGGAATATTGTGTTAATGCTTTCAGGTCAGACATATTTTGAGTAAACTCAACTCATTTCTTGAATAAGAACCTTGAAAAGAGTAATTCCTGAGGACTATTACTACTTCTAACTGTAACAGGAAGAACAGAAACATTTTTTTTTTTTTTATTTAGAAAACTGTCAGCTTCATTTTCAGGCTTCTTGTGGGTTTGGATTTTAGGTTAATCTGAGCAGCATTGCATTAGCCAGTATATATTTGCAAATTAAGTTTCAATGCCTCTTAAGATTGTATTTGATCATCTCTGCCTTATTCTGTTACTAGCTTTTCTTTAATTGACGATGTTTGGGGGGGGGGGGGGGGGATAAAAGAAAATTCTGAAGCATTGTAATGTGACTTTTTCTACAGCAATGTTTTTCCCCATCATTGCAAATGTTTGTGAGCAGTAATGGATTGCCTCCAAGCCCTATTCCCAGTCCAACAAGGCGATTCTCCAAGTAAGTAGCATCTGCAAATAGCAGATATAAATTGGTTTACATTCCAAGGGTAGCGCAAAGATCAGTTAAAATTGATGTTAAAGCATTAAAACAGACTTAAGGTTTCTCTGGCTGAAGAATGCTTTTTAAGTTCAGCCTTTATGAATGGTAGCTTTAAGTGGGTGCTCTTAGAGGATCTTGCGTCAGCTAGACTTGATAACTTGTGGGGAAACTCCTGGGTACTTCAAATTAACTTTACTAACTTTTTCAGCATATCAATTTTCTGTAAATGTTACATGATTTAGAAATGGAGTGAAGTGAGGATGTGATACACTAAGAGAAGGAGAAGACCCTAGAAAATTTACTGCAAAGTTGTGACAGATAATCTGCTCTAATAGGTCGCACTTCTTTGTTCTCTATGTATTTTATATTTTCTAAGCATTCCAGCTGTGGAGGAATAGTTTTAAAGAACGTTTCATGTGATGTGAGTGTGTTGATTTGATGGTGGTGTTCAGACTTGGAACCTTTGCAGACCTGCTTCTGAGTGTTCCCTCTCTCTAGCAGGAGGAGTCAAAGTCCAATCAACTGTATCAGGCCCAGTGTTCTTGGCCCCATTAAAAGAAAAGGTATGTCAGGTGTTTTATAGGGATGTAGTTTTGCAGCTGGATCCATTTATCTCTTACCTATGTTATTTCTGTTGTTCTGTAAATATAATGCACTTGTATCCATGCTGAACTGGAATTTGCTGGTTGCAACTTTATAATATAAAGTAGCTAGTCTAAAACACAAGAGTGAAAAACTTGAAAAGCAGCTACTTCTTGAAAGAGGCAAACTTTCTTCCACATCAAATTAAATGTTATGAATGTTTGTAAGCCCTGACATTCCTAAGAGTACCACTGTACAGTGCACACCCTTCAGATCATCTTAGGAATGTTGCTTATCGTGCAGTATCTTCTAAACTTAGTACTGATTGTTTGTTTTTACTCTGAAAGTTCAGAAGGTGAGTGTTTAGAGGAAAGGAGTAGATCAGTGCTCTTTCCTTCCAGAGAGAATGCACCTTTTCAGGAACTCTTCTATGTTAAGGATTTTACAAGAATTATGTTTAGCCTTCAAGAAAAGTTATTGTTTATTGGGATTTTTTTCCAGAACTGCTTTTCCTGTCAGCTAAAGAATGTTGTCTGATTTATATTGAATTGACAGGGGAGAGAGACAAGTTTTCTCATAGATAACAGTTCTATCTGGCCGGTTACTTTCTATGAATTTTAGAGGCATAAAAATTGAATTTATCAAAAAATTTATCAAGCTCAGGGATCAATTGGGAATAGATATTTGTACTGTGTTTCCTATCTATGTACATGTGTGGAACATCTTTTACAAAGTGGAGTAGGAATTTGCCTTTTTTACTGGAAATATCAAAGCATTTTCAAAGTGTTACTTAATGTTAAAACTTCTAATCCATTTAAATTAACCTAATTTCTTAAATATATGATGCTGTTATTTTCTGAATTTTAGCAGTAGCTTTATGGTTTGTGTTCAGATGTGGCAGGATAACAAATTGACACCCATGATATGTGGAGGAAGAAAGCAATGTGTTGAAGAACATCACACAGTTCTAGGGAATTAATGCTGGGAGACTGTGACTTCTTGTAGTGGTGTAGATTTGTCTTGGTCAAATTTCAAGTGGCAAAAGAGTTACCTATGTTGGTGGTTTGGATTTTCTTCATTTTTGTGTAAGACCAAGTATTTTAGAAATGTTTTTTTGCCCATTCTGCTTGATGGAAGTTGTTATTCTTTTCCTTCAGAGAAAGGAATGTATCCCTGTGGAAATTGAAATTTTTTTTTTAGGGGAGGAAGTTATCAGTCTTCTATAAAATGAATGGTAGTATTTTTCTTTTGCATAACATATTAATATATACTGGGTTTGTAGAATGCTTCACCTCTGCCAGCTCTTCAAACTGACACCACTGCTGCGAACTGTAGGTAAAATGCCAGAAAACTTATTTCTTATGTTTTTGTTGCCAAACTAAAAATTAAAATATGCTGTAGCTGAGAGGTTTGGGTTTTTTTTCTCTATGAACTTGCCAATAACAAGCTTAATATTTCCAGTGTGTCTATTGTAGAGAAGCTATTAATGAGCCAGCTCATTCGCAGGGTAGACTTTACAAATTCTCCTCGTGTTTAATCTTTTAATGTCAGTAGATGATTACAGGTACAAAGATAGTCTGATCCATGATGAGTAAGTAGAAGTGCATACACTTTTTTTTCTATTCAGCTCTTCTGTAAAACTGTACACGTGTATTACAGTGTTATATGCAGGGGGTGATACTCTGAACCAAGCTGCTGCTCCTGCTTTCACAATCACTAAGAATTTTAATTCTTAGTCTGTATTTTGGCTTATGTCAGTTGCCTTATCTCAAATGCGTACTTAAAGCTAAGTAACAGTAATTAGTTTGCTTTAGATTATTTTGTCTGATTGTAGTCTTAGTAGCCAGTGCCTTGTTTTGTGTCTTTGAGACCATTGTAGCCCCTCAGATGTGCTGATGCACTGGTTAAATTAAGGATGGACTGGATGGTTAAACAACAGCTAACATGAAATGAATGTCCTACCCAAGTGCTTGGTTGGCTGAATTAGAGGATTTATAGATGGAACTTTGCTCTATTGTGGGACAAACCTCTCTGTTTCAATAGGCAAATATTAAATTTGGCAAATAAAGTTCCAGAGACTCAAATGAGTTTGATTATTTGCACTATTTTCCTTAGGTGAAATGGAAACTGAAAGTCAGCCAAAGAGACTTTTTCAAGGAACAACCAACATGCTTTCTCCAGATGTTACACATCTGACAGATCTCAGTTCATGGTAAAATATTTCGCATGCCCTGAAATGCTGAAACAGGGAACGTGCATTTGTCACGTGATTTCTTGTTTTGTTTTGCTTCTTTACAGAAAGAAAAAATACTTTGTGTATAGCTTGTGTATGTGTATTACTGGGAACTATTCCTGTGGTGTAGCGTGACAATGGACCTGCTCCTTTGATCAAGTAGTTCTGGGCAAACTTGAGCCTAGATTTTGTGTATCAAAATTTTTATCCTGAATATAATTGTTACAAATCCCTGTTGGTTCATAAGCAAAGTTGCTTTGACTCAAAGAGCTTCATCACTTGGGTATGCTGTAGGTGGGGGTCATAGTATGTGTGTGAATAGTTCCTGCACTTACATAGTTCATGTTGATACAGTCATTATCTTTGGTGTCTGTCTCCTTTCTGTATTATGATAATAAAAAGGTTTTTTAATGTTCTTTTCTTAGTTCTTGTCTGTCAAGTCTCAGATACTAAGTATTCTAAAATATCAACTCTGTATTGCTATAATTTGTTTACCTACAGGCTTGAAAGTGCCTTTAAATTGGTTGAGTGTTTTGGGTTTTTTTGTGTTGCTTCCAGCTAAATTGAGAAAGCACCAATTTGCTTGCCCTCTGGAATCTTGTGTCAAGACTTAGAAATCCAAACAGGAATTCCTAATTTAAAAGGGAAAAATAGGTTTCAAAATCTTGCTTTGAGTAGTGCAACATTAAAGAACATACTAGCTAATTAATGACATCTTTGCTGCATTGCTGATTAGATTATTATGCCTTTCCTTTCAAGGTTTCATTCTCATTAGTATTCATCTCCTTTCTGTAACAGATTAAAATCAGAGTAATAATTTATTTTGCATGTTAAAAAAAAGTAAAAACATTCTGCTCCTCATTCCCATAAGGAGTATGAATATGTATATAACATGCTAGAGAAAACAAGGAGTCTTCAGGGCTGCCAGTCTTACAGAAAAGACTGAGTGGTAGTATAGGTCTCCTACATCTTTTCTATGAAGGCAGAGGTACCTTAGCTCTGCACACAAAGTCATCATGCCCTTCTTGCTAAATAACCTTTTTTTTCTCTCCCCAGCCTGTCTTCAGATATTCTCGATGGAAGCAGCAGCAGCGTTGGCTCTTCCTCCGACTCGCTGACTAAAGGCAGCATAATCACAGAGTCTCCCGTAACCTGCTCAAATTCGTGCTCTTCATTCATTTTGATGGATGATCTCTCACCGAAGTGACTTAACCTTCTGAGTCAGTGTCTGGCTGTGCTGTTCCCTTACTGTACGCTCGGACAGAGAAACAAACTCTCATCCTTGAACCATTAACACGTGGATTATTCAAAGGAAAAATTATTGTAACTGTAATCTGTGGCGACTTTCCAGTGATTTTAATTTATCCATTTAAAGGACGTTGTAGACCATGTTCATGTCTGGTTTTGCGAATTTGTTTTTTAAACAAGGTGTCTGCTCAGATTATACTAACGTTTTTGCTTTCAGGAACTTGCGTATACTTCTTGATTCCGAGAATAGGTTTCTACCTATTGGTGTTGCAATTTTTAGGAAAATACTTCTGTCATTATTGTGGTCACTGCCTAGGGAAATAATTCGGTTTGGAAGGATTTGAAAATACTAATTTATTTTCTGGCACTTCTACCATCACATAAAACTATTCTCCTTAGTTTGTTTCAGTCCCTAGCCTCAAATTCTCTTACAGAAAGAAGGGGAAAAAAAAAATAATCTTAGTGCTGCTAGTCATTTTTGTTACAGAAGACCACAGTGGGTCTGGAAATCTCACTCTAGTTAAAAAAAACAACCAAGCCAACCAGCCAACCCACAGCAAAATAACTCATGACTGGCACTTTTGCCATCAATGAAGAAATAATACTCTACAAACACGATTAAAATAGCTGCATAGTTCTCTCCCCCGTTTCTTTATCCTACAGATTATACAAAATGAGGTCAATACTCAGCACGATTTGGCCAAGGAAGATGAATCCCATGCCTCGATCTAAGACGTAGAGTGCAGATAACTAAGTTATTTAAACTACTGTGTAGGAGAACCACATATGGCACTATCAATGTCTCCTGTGGCATTGAGGTCATAGGTATTTTTGTGCCTTAGGGGACATTGTTACAGAATTAGGGAATGTAAACTGGAGGGGTGGGTGGGAGGGAGAAGTGCTTTGTGTGGAGCTTGTCCATGGAGTGCTTACCAGAACCTGTCCTCCCTGCTGCTTCCCTCCGTGCTCCTTTCCCAGACCTCTGCTCCCTCGCGAGGTGCCACGGGCTGCCTGAGTCCTGCCACTGCCTGCAGTGTCGATGCCTTCACTGGTGTAGAGCAAAGAGCCAAGAGAATATTTGATTCCTAAGGAAAGACTTAAGAGGTTGGATTGAATTGAGCTCTGCACATTGTTTGGCGAAGGAGTTGAGCTATGAGTAGTCTTGATAACAGTACCTTGGTCAGTCTGAGGTAGGACAAAAGATATTTTACTTTTTAAAGACTTTAACGGGGCAAAATAAATCCGTTTGTAATCTACTGTGTTATGCTATTTATTATTTATAACTATGTAAAAAGTCTGTGGTGATGAATTATAGTATTTTTTTATGATTGAATAAGTTTTTTATGTTTGGTAATTGCTGGCTGGTTTGTATTTAATACGCAACATTGTCTGCCAGAATCATAACTTCCATTTTTGAATGTTTGTAACGTAAATGCCTTTGTTATCTAAAAGTACAAGTTCTGATCTTTTTGAAAGAAAATAGCACTGACTTTAAAGTAAGATTATGTGCTTTAAAGGTGAGCACAGTCTCTGGCAATACTGTCTGGCTAAAAAGGGGAGGGAGAAAACCATAGGGTTTGGGTTTGGTATTTTTTCCTGTTCCGAAGAAGCTGTTGAGTTTCCAGAAGATTTGTACATACCAGATTATTTTTAAAAATGTTTCCATTAAATTGTAAGTAATACCGTAATGGGCCAACAATGGCACTATTACTTGTATTATCATTTTCACCTGTGGAGCATTAGTTCCCCACCTCAAATAAATGTGCATATTGTAAAATATTGTCCATTGGTGCCATTTTTAAATGAGCTCTGCAGTATTGAATGTTAATTTTATTTGTATATGCACAGTGCTATTTCTTGAATTTTTGATGTCTTAAATTGCTTAATTATTTTTTTTTATTCATGCCTGTGTCTTCTCTGCCTTCTTGGTGCTAAAAGAAGGCTGCTTTTATGTTTGCAAACTATTGATAAAGAGTCTGTGGTAAAATTCAACCTGTCACCTGAGCCCTGGGTTGATGATACCGTGCTGTTACTGGTACTGTGACAAATTTGGGGAATTTGAACAAGGGGCAGCAGAAGGGGGAAACCTATTGCATGCTTTCTTAAAACCGAGAAGAGCACAGCTATTTGCTTATTTTTGGCTGACTTACCTGTACAATTGATGTATTCCAGATTTGTTTGTTAGTGGAGAGTCTTATACAAGTGCTGGCCTTTGTAAACATTAGAATGTAAGCTTCATAAAGCAAACGCACAAATATTCACTCTTGTTACAGTATTTTTTATTTTTAGTGTTCTGGCTACTCTGCTCTTCAGAAGACACTGCTCTTTTATAAAATATATATATAATGTGTGCACACACTGTGTCTGTTTCACAATTAATGTCATTGTGTAATGTAATGGGCCCCATCTAAGACCCAGTTTTCACACCTGTAGCTGTAAGGCCCCTTGTTCATTTTAAAACTTGAATTTTGTAATACTCTGGCAGCTGAAGCTTCACTGCGTGAGTCGCTGCCGCTCACAGCATCTGTTGTGGTGTAAAGGCCAGCATCTGTTGTGGTGTAAAGGCCAAGCATACCCCAACTAAAACTGACTAAAACCTGTGTTTCTGGATTTAACTGTCTTGTCTGTGATGAGTTAGATACCAGTTTCGGGTGGGAAGGTGGCCAGCTGGTGCAGGGAGTCACCTTTAGCGTGTAACTGTTGATACTTGTACTTAACAACTGTTTTTTTATTATTTGTGGTGAACACAAGCAGGATGCTGGGATGAGTGTCTGAGAATTTTTAGTCTTTCCTTCCCCTCCTTTTCTTAAATAAGAAACCATTAATGGTCATCTCTTGCTGAGAATCGCCGGTGATGACTTAACTTTTAGTGTTGTAACTGTTGAGGAGAAAGTTAAAGTACCAACAAATCCCAGCATGATTGAAGCAGCATTTTAGATGGACAATTTGATTTTTACTCTGTTAAGTAGCACTACATTACAATGTTGGTCTGTGTAAGGCTTGTTGACTAGCACTGCCTTTAGATCATATCCGAAGCGTGCCGAAATCATCCTTTCATGGCCTTAAAAAGCTGGAAGGATTTTGCCAATGGTTTAGAAAAATGTGTGTGTCAGCTGTGGAACTTTGTTTTGATAATATCAAGTGTTCTGAATCAGGAAATGGATCACAGTATGCCTGTTCCGGGCTCCTTCATTGAATTTCAAATGGGGGATCGTGGGCCCAAAAGCCTGTATTTTAGGAGCTGCTTTTCTCACTGTGACTAAATACTTTTTCCTACAATGAAAGTAATTAAATTGTCAGTGGGTGAGGATGTAAATCTGAGTCCTGCAGACTTTATTGGAGAACTCCTTCTTGAAATGCACAAGGAAAGCTATACTGTATGAAAACACTGAAGTGGGATTTTAAAAATTATTTTATTAAAGTCATGATAAAAATAAGCATAATCATTTTAACAACTCATAGTACATGAACATCGTGTTTGTTTCACCGGCTGTGAAAGAAACAGCTTTGTGTGGGAGAAGGGACATCAAAGCACCTGAAAGAACCAGCCCTGTAAATAGGAAACACTTACCTTTTGAGGACTGTTATTGCTGCTGGTCACTGCTTTCTTTTCTTCTTTTTCCTGATTTGTTTTCCTCTCCTGTATTAGGAGCCAGCAGCACAAGCAATGTGAGGCAGCAGGGATAGAGTCGGCCAGTTGGGCAACAAGGAGGGCTATGGAGGGCTACCTGGATCTGCATTCACAACTTCTTCTACCTTCACAGCTTCCTTCCTGACCCATTTACACTGAGCCTCGAAGGTCAGAGATGTGTTTGTTGGCCAACCAAAGCATGGCTGGATGTCCAGCTTCATGTCTTTAGCAGCGTAGTTACTGTTGAGAATCACCAGCTTCCATTCAACATCAGGGTATGTCCTAGGCATCCATGAGCTGAACTTCATGGGGGGAGAGGGGATAAGATATAAGATTTCTGGGGAGACCTTAGAGCTCCTGCCAGGCCCTAAAGGGGCTCCAGGAAAACTGGGGAGGGACATAGGACAAGGGGGAAGGCTTTGAACTGAAAGAGGGGAGATGAGATGTGGGGAAGAAATTGTTTGCTGTGAGGATGGTGAGAGCCTGGCCCAGGTTGCCCAGAGAAGCTGTGGCTGCCCCATCCCTGGAGGGGTTCAAGGCCAGGTTGGATGGGGCTTGGAGCAACCTGGTTTGGTGGGAGGTGTCCCTGCCCAGGGCAGGGGGTGGCACTGGATAATCTTTAAGGTTCCTTCCAACCCAAACCATTCTGTGATAAATGAGAGGGAAACTGTGGGGGGTTGTAGGAGTGGGATGGAGATGCCCAAAAGGCCATGGGCATAGTGGGAGACCATGGGGTTAATGCTGGAGCAAGGAGGTGTAGACAGAGCACCACAGCAGAGCAGGAGGAGGAATGTCCCACAGCAGGAGGGAGAGGGAGGGCAGGGCTGGTCCTTCTGCCTGGCGTAGAGACAGCAATGGTTCTCCTGGGCACTGTCATGGTTAGCCTTGTTGCCAACAGAAGGTTCATACTGAGGTTTAAGTGTATGCAGAGAGCAAACCAGCCCCACCACAGCCACATCTTACAGCTTGCGTTTACCGGGGCTTATCAGGTATGTTTTGGAGACCAGCTGAAGTGTTTCAGCCTTGCTTTGCATTAAAGGAGCTTAGTTAATATAGGACTGAGGATGAGCACGAAGATGCACGAGGCATTTCTAACTGGGCTGGGTGCTTCAGAGCAGATGGGAGCAGCTCATCATGGTGATGTGGATGACCACAGGATGGCGTCTCATGGCTTGCAAAGCACGAAGCGATCTCTAATGAGCAGCAGTTGCACTGGCTGAAGGGCATCTGAACTGCCTTCCTCCTGCAGCTTCCATCACTAGAACTTTCTGATGTTTCTGTGCTTTTCACTCACAATGTACCCCCTTTATTTCAGAGTAAGTGCTGACATTCCGTTGTGAGGTTTGGACTTCATTGCAATAACAACCTTAAAACTGATAAAAATTAAAAGGTGAGTGCTCTTTGGTTGTAAGACTGACACAATCCCATTGCTAGAGGAGACCCTGAAATGAATGGAAAGGCCCTACTCCCTGCAGCAAGGGAGCTTTTCTAGGGGAACGTTGCATATTGGCTGTTTTCCCAGCCCTGTGACGTCCCTGAGAAGCGTGCTCTGGCAAATTTCACTTGGCTTCAGGGAATTGCTGTGCACAGGGTGGATTTTCCCCTGAAGCGCTGATGCTGTGCTGTTCCTGCCAGAGGCAGGAGGCATCTTTCTGTTCCTTCTCTGTGTGGGCACACGCAGACCTGGATCCTGGGGAATTTACAGTGGCTCCAGCTTTGTAACCTGCAGCATGGGGGGAACGCCTGCCTGCAAGGAGCAGGCATGTGACCACGTAGCTCTGCGCTCTCTCCCGGTGTGCCCTCGGGTAACTCTACCGGTGTGCCTCCCGGTGTGCTGGCCAGGACACCTCTGGGTGTCTGCTGCTGCTTTTAACGTAGATTGGGTGATTTTTCCGCAAACCAAGGTGCCAAAATAAGCAAGCAATCAGCAGCCTGGACCTGTGTGCTGGAGGGCTGCTGGCAGGGTCCCAGCATGGGTCTGGGGAGGTCCCACTGCTGCCCTTCCAGCTCCAGTCTGACCCAGAAAGGCCAGGGAGAATATGGATGAGCCTGATCTTCATGAAGCACTTTGAGATCTCTCCATGGAAAGGGCTGAGCAGGAACAGCACCGCTGCTGCTGGGAGTTCTGGTTTGGCCCCCGGGCCGGTAGCTGTGCCTGTCCTGCATGTAGTTTTGCCCTGAGTTTGGGAGCAGTTCCTCTGCTCTTTCATAGTTTGCCTTCTCCTTCGCACGTCTCCAGCAGGAAGTGCAGATTCAGCAGGCACCGTGTACTCCAGCAGCCTGCCAGCTGCCTCGCTGAAGCTCATTCACAATTCAAGTCACTCCTGATGAGTTTGCAAACAATGTGCCGTGATTTCTGAGCTAGACAGCAGCGGAGCTGAGCTGCTCTGCCTCCAGCCTGTCTGTGGAACACAGCGGTGCCTTTGCTTTGTAAAGCTCGTGGGTCAAACGTGCTCTTAACTTTTTGCACTGCTGTCATGTTTCATAAATTTCTTATTTGTTTCAGAATAACTTGAAATGAGCATCATCTTTTTTGCTACAAGCCTCAGATTGAGTGCATGGAGGCACAGAGAGGGCATATGGTTAGTATTGGTTTAATATGAGCTAGGAATTGAACCCAGGGCTTCTGACTTTGCAGTTCAGTGCTTTGATCACAGGATAATTTTGCTACCCGACTTTGCAACAGACTGAAACAGCCTGGGAATAACTCCTGGGAAAACAAGAGTGGCATTTTTTTTCTTAGGCTAACTGCATGTGGCAGCCACTGAAAGCACGTGCTGAGGAACTGGCCCAGAGGAACCTCATGGTTCATCAGCCCCGGCAGGAAACAGCAGGTCAAAGTCAGAAGGAACTTACTTAAAAGCTGATGAGCAAGTGGTGCAGCAAGCATTGAGAGAAAGGGTGGCTCGACAGCCAGCAGGGGAGCTCGGGTTCCTCTGTCTCCATCCTTATTCCACTTGCTCTCTCTTGTTTCTCATCCCTTTAAGCAGAGAAATGCCGAGGTGATGGTCTATTAGATAGAGGTTTGTAGGTGAGACCGTGCCCCCTCCCTGGAAGAGGGAAGCACAGTGCAGAACGCACAGTGCTTAATCTCACTTGGTATGTTTTTGTGAAATGAAATCCTCATGACTTTCTGTCTCAGCTTGGCGGATACTAGGTTTTTTTTGGTCGTGTGCAAGGTCAGTAGTCTCAAGTGTAGCAGCCTTGAACCGCAGGATGGGTTTGATCATTCTGAGCAAAAATTGTTACAATTCAGTGGTAGAAGTAGGAATACATAGTGCTCCTGCCAGCAGGGCTTTCTTTATGGGTAAGGTTGTGGAAGCTCACCTTGGTGCACTTCCCAAAGGGCATGAGGTGACAGCACAGGCAGACTTCGCTTTTGAAGTCTATTTGTCACTGTGCCATTTGCTGGGTTCCTTTTTTTATTTTAACTACTCCTTTAGTATTGGAGTTGGAAATTCAAGTTGGAGAAATGTGAAAGCAATTGGGCCTAATCCATTCCTGTTGTTACTCCTTTTGTTTTCACTGGAGTTACTCCAAGGCTGAATTCAGCATATGATGAACAACTTGTTCTCCAAAGTTGGAACTTAAGTGAGAAGGTTTTAGGGATGATCACACAACTCTGAGGCTCCTTCTCAAACAACTGAAGCTCCCACAAGAGAGACAATATATGGTGAGTTTGGGTTATTGAATTTAGTACAACATTCTAGTAATAAGCCCTCTAGTCATAATAATACATTATTATCCATTAGAACAATTACTTGAATGAAACCCAACTGCTAGCTCACTTAGATTGTATGGAAAAATCTGAGCTGTTGATCTCCATTGCCAGTTAGCTGAGCAGATACTAACCACGATCGAAGGACAAATGGTTCCAAGCCTGTTAATCCTCCTCCCCCTTCCCTTTCCTCTCACCTTCTGTGGAACCAGCCCCTCCAGGGTTCCCACTCGTGGGATGTTGCCTTCTCTTCATGCACTGACCGTCTCCACTGCAGCCCAGGGAAGTCTCCAAAAAGGTCACAAGCTACAGGTCTGCTTTGGACAGATGGAAAAAGGAGAGTGCTGCAAGCTATGGAGAAGCTGCCCTTTCCCAGCCAAGGGCTAGGTGGTGTTCAGCTGGGTTTGGGTTTTTTGCATCGGGAGGGGGGATGTTTTTGTTAATAAAATAAAATAAATCAAAATAAAAAATCATCAAAACCTGTATTAATTCCTGGAGGACGTGGATTGTAACTCATGTTCTTGAACACTGTGCTTTGGTGTTCAGCCCATTTCTCCTGGTAGCTGCAGTTTTTATTTGTTTTGCCCTGTGTAGTGTTTGCTGAAGGACTTTCTCCCATTCCCAGGTTAGCAGTAATGCCTGCGGAGAAACGATGACTGCTTCTTACAAAAATTAATCAAATCTGGGTGGAGGAGATAGATAAGCAGCCTGGCGTGGAGACTTGGTGGGGGTGTTTTGGATTACTTACTCCTCTTCAAGTGACATGATCCCACACTGCACTTGGTCGATTCAGGCATAAGTTTCCCCAAAAGTCTGGGTTCAGCTGTGGGAGCTGAGTATCGCTTCCCAGATGGGCATCCACGCTCCTCTTTGAACAAAACCATGGTTCACCCTTGGCCATTGAGGCACCACAGTTCTTCCTTGACGCTCTCCTTGAGCCCCATGGTCACTCCCTGTCCCTGAGGGGCTGTGATCCACCCGTTTGGGGGCTATTTTTTAGCTGAGGTAGCTGAAGAAGAAAGCATTGAGAGGTGCACCTCTGGGCCAGGCTGTCTCCTGGCAAGAACTGTGAATTTATTATTTTTTTACTCCCCTTGAACTTTGCTGAAATGCACAGCCATACTCCTGGACCTTCAAGGGCTGCTTCTCTAATCTTCCCTGAAGGATTACTGCTGCTGGAAATTATGAGGAACTGGACTAGCTATCAACTTTATCAGGAAAGCTTCTTTCCAGCCAAGCTAGTAAGAGCTTTGCTAAGCGGGAATCTTAGGTTGAAGCTGTTCTTCTCATGTTTCACAGATGGCCTTAATGAATGATTTACTAGGAGAGTAAAAGATTAGCCAGATTCCTCCAACTGCATCTCCAGTCACGTAAAGCACTGCATTTTATTGGGGCCTAGGCAATTCCTAATTCTTTAGCCTCCTTAGACTGTTTTACAGCGACTAATTGTCCTGTGCTCCCTTCCCCAGGAATCAGGTGTCTCCTGGTGAGGAACCTTGCATGAGCCTCACCCGTGGACACCTTTGAAACAACCAGGTCAGCAAAGGCTTCTCCATACGGTCAGGGACCCAACGACCACAAGACATCTCCAGTTGTATTTTATTGGAGAGGTTAAAATGCTTCTGAGAGGGAGATGGCAAAGGGAATACTTAAAACATGCAATGAAGTGTTTCCATAAAATTATCAAAAGCTTTGCAGAATCTTCCTGTGGAGAAGAGCCACTGCTGGAAAGTTCACATGAACCATGGTTGGGTAGGGCAAAACTTGCTTTAATATTTTCGCCACTCTCCGCAGCTCAGATGAGCTCTTCTGGGAGAAGGGAGATTACCCAATGTTTGCTTGTTACGGAGTTTCTCACATTTTTCTCTTTTATGCTTGGCAGCCAGAACTCTGTCTGACGCTCTATGGCAATTCCTACAGAGTTTGGCTGTTTTAAAGGACTGCGGCACTGATTTAGACCTCCACATTAGAAAAGCAGGGTTTAAAGCAGAACTATTTTTTTCATTTAGAGTGAGACTTATTAAAGATCTTCGTTAAATTATTTACTGGTTGTCTCCCAACATCAACAGATCCTTGCATTTTACCATTTGCATGACTTCCATTGTGCTTTTCTCTCCTGCCCTCTAAACTGAAAAAAACCAACCACCAAAGAAACCAGTCTAAAGCTTAAACAATCAAAAAGCTAAAGGGCTTGCAGGGCTGGGTTGTCCATCACTATCGATATAGGAAGCCCATATGGGCACATGCTGATCTCATGTCAACAGTCTTTGGTTTATAGTGGTCAGAGACTCTCTGGGGGAACCAAGCCCTAGCAGAAATGTTTAAAATATTTGGGTGTGAGCCAAAAGGCTAAGAAAAGAGGTTTTGTGTCTTCCTTTCTCTCTGCTGTGATGTACTCACATACAACACTAAAACCTATGTGAGAAATAGGGATGAGAAGAAACAGCCCTGACAGCCTTGTCCCCAAGGCACCAAAGAGGTCAAAGATGCTCAGTCTTCCCTGGAAGCACAGGGATGATAAAATCTGTTACTTTTACCCCTGCTGATGCAGTAGGGGATCTGCTGCTAAAGGAACAGATGTTCTCTGCCTGCCTGCCCTCATCCACAGACTGAAGATACCCCTCTCCAAAACCGAACAGGAATCCAAAAAAAGTAATGAGCTAAAAAGGAAATGACATTGCTAATGGATTTATGAGATAGCTTAAATTCTTATTTCTCAATGATCTTTGTTGGGCTGTGTCAGGATCCCACCTGAGCGTGGCCTGGAGCACAGCAGCCTTGGCTCAGTGGCGACAGGTAACGAAGGAAACAGCCACGATCCGTTTCTGGAGATTTTGCTCCTATTCATCCCCTTACACATATCTTCATCTATGAAATAACCTTTCATATCACTTTACAAAGTGGTTGCTAAGTCGGATGGAAGAGGAGGTATTCTGAAATGTAATAATTTCTGTCTTTTTATTTTCCTGCTCGGTCACAGAAAGGAAATCTGGCTCATTGTTAATTTGAAAGCATTTGTAACTGTGATAGCATAATAGACATGAAAGTTCACAGGACTCTGGCAACTGCTAATGCATCGAGACTTTCAGATGAAAAAATGAAAGTTGCCTCTAAAGGATTCCCATTTGTCATGAAGAGCCCCATGATACCATGGACAGCTGTTTGCCTGGGATCTGTATCTCGGATGTAAGGAACCAGAACAGACATGTGCTCTGTTCTACAAAGACCATACCCCAGAGACAGGTAAATCATTTTTATAAGGAAAAAACATCATACAGAATTAACATTTTCTATAAAGGATACTTTTCAGGCTTTGCTCGCTATTTGACATAATCAAAACCATGGCTTAAAATGCATAAATTATGGTCTTTTATATTCTAGTGGTCTGGTAACTTCCTCTGGAGCTGGATTTGGTGCTGCTGCGAGTGAGGCTGGATAGCTGGTGGGCTCTGGTTTGGCATGGAGCTCTCCCATTTTCCTACAAGAGCACGAAGGTGCAGCAGGTGGCAAAGGTTTCCCAGCAGAGGTTGCATCCAGAGTCTGTCTTTACTCCCCTCAGGCCACTCTCTGCTTTGCCTCCTTCCCCACATCAAATAATGTGGTGAGTTTTCATTTGAAAATCAGAATTAAAAAAGAAATAAAATTGTCCAAGCAGCTGGAAATGAGGAAAAGCCAGGCTGTGACACCAAGGTAACACAAGCATCACACAAAGGGTGAGCTCCTGGAAAATCTGCCCCTATTTCTCTTTGTGTGGTTTTATTTTTCCCATGGTATCTTTGCTGTGGCTTTAAACCCAGTGCTGGGCTCACATAGGACCAAGGTTGCTTGGGAGGCCGTCACACAAAGGTTCATTTAACAGCACAGAGGTACTGCCATGAAGTTCAGGGAGGAGAAACAAGCCACCCTCTGCTGCCCCCCAAGCTCCCTATAAGCCTCCCTGTTGGTATAGTTTTAGTGGTGACTCTTTTTAGCTCATTCTGTATCAGTAAATTCTGCAACAAGCTTCCCACTATGCTGGTACATCACAAGGGCAAAACATGTCTCCCTGGAAGAGTTTATGAGTTTCCCTAACTTTAGCAGATCCCAAGATTTCCTCCCATCCTTCCTTCTCCTCTCCACTTTTCAGTTACTGCTTCAAATGGGTAAGAAAGCAAACCTTGTAAGTGAGGGATGACAAAAATAAAACTCAAATCAAATGGCGCGATTAACTCAACTGTGGGCTCAGTGTGCACAGGCACAGGAAAGTGAAAGAATATTGAACGGAGCTTTCAAAACTCTGTTTCTTTGCCAGAGGTCCATCTCCAGACACTAATTAAGTTGTACTAGTAATGCATTTAAGTGTGTTCCTCTGTTAAGCAATACCCCCCCTTCTTCTCTTGGTCTCTTCTCCTAAGGAACAAGCAATGGGACAAGAGGAAGTGGCCTCAAGTAGCCCCAGGGGAGGTTCAGATTGGAGATTAGGAGCGATTTTGATGCAGAAAGGGTTATTAAGCCTTGGAATGGGCTGCCCAGCAAAGGGGTTGTGGCACCATCCCTGGAGGGATTTAAAACCCTGGAGGGTTGACATAGTGCTTAGAGTCATGGGTTAGTGATGGGTTTTATCAGAGTTGGGTTGATGGTTGGACTAGGAGGTCTGAAAGATGCCTTCCAACCCAGACAATTCCATGATTCAATGAATTCATGTAAGCACAACCCAGGGCTTGTGGAGCACCCATGGCCAGCTGAGGCAGCGGGGACTGACAAGGACAACCTTGACTTTGTTGCTGCGAAAGACAGAGATTATTTTTAATGTAAAAGTTGTTGTCTCAGGCAGCCTTTGTCTCACCAGCACACAATTTCAGAATGCTTTAAATTAAGTCTGGAGGCTAAAAGTGTGTTAGTCATTGCGCATACATCTTAGGGGAAGCAGGGCTCTCTAAAGTTATTGTTAGCATCAGGCATCTGGTTTATGTTTACAATGATTTATTCATTGATGGGAGACAGGTAAGAAACCATCATGGAAGACAAACCAGAAAAGATTGGGGTTTTCAAAGCCCTGAAACCATCACTAAATCAAAGTTGTCTGTCTTCAAAAGGAATATATAACTTGATTAGGTTCTTTAAACAATGTATAATGCTCACAAAATTGGCAGATGTTATTAGAGGCAGAGTTGGTAGCACAGCCTGCTCTGGAGGATGCCTGTCCCTTCTAAGTGCAAGATCCTGGATGGTTCACAGAATCCCATCCTTCCAGTGCAACTTTGTGAAGGCTATGGATGGACGGCTACAGGAACATGAGGGTGTCTGTGCCGATGCCGGTGGGGAAAGGGAGGGGGATGCCCAAGGCCGGCTCTGCAGCCCGCTGCCCGCTCACTCACCTCCTGCTGCCACTCATCACCTCCCCAAACTGCAGCTCACCCCCTCCCCGGCAGCGCTGCCAGCTGCTTTATCCACACAGATCATGATTAATTCCTTACGCTGCAGGCAGCATTGCCTCTTCTGTCCGGTCGGGCTTCTCTGCGCCGTGTTTGATCCCCTTCCCAGCACGTGCAGGAGCCACGCGAGACCGGGGCAGCAGAGCCAGAGGCGCCAGCATGGAGGGAGCGTGGGGTGACACAGGGTGACATGGGGACGACCCAGGGCTGCAGCCCACATGCAAGTCCAGGAGCCGCTCCCCAGCAGCTGCTCTTGGGGAAAAAAAAAGCTGGTTTTAGCTGTCTCCAGAGCCTGTGTCTGGCTGCGGTGGGTGAGGACAGGCTCACCAGGGGTGACACCAGGAATGTTTTGGCAGCGCTGGGGCTGGTGGTGGCCATAAGAAAACAGAGCAAGTGTGAAGCCATTTCGCTGTACTGGGTGTCATTCTTGCCAGCAGATGGACAGCTTCACTCCCCCAGGAGTGACCCAGGAGAGGAAACATGCCTTCTGCTGATAGCCTTTGAGAGCCAGAGCCAGCCCGGTGACCGCCAAGGACCAGTTCCTCCTTCCCTCCCTCTTGTAGCTATTTTTTTGCTTGTTAAGCTACTTGCAAAGAGAAAGTTTTTGCAGCCCATTCTCTGTCTCACTCCTTTTATTTTGTATTTCCTATAGAGATTCTGATCCGGAGCCAAGGCAAGCTGCTCTCCTGATGGGGGTATGCACAGGGAGAGGGTCTATCTGCACCTGGACGGGGCCCAGCCACAGGAGCATCTCACCCTGCCTCTCACCACCACCACCCATGAGGCAGCCTGGGGTGACACTACAGCCCTCGGCAGGGACCAGCAACATTTTTTGTCCCTGGAGAGCAGAGAGATGTAAGGAGTCATTGAAGATACTTCTTCAGCACCACCACCAGCATTTTTGCTGTCACTGTGGCATCTCTGTTCGGCACTACCAGGTGTTCACCTTGCCCTGGTGTGACCCAGGATGAGGGCCACACAGCCCTGTGTGGAGCAGACACCCAGCCAGGAGCCGTCCCTGACCATCCTCTTACCTGGCTTCTGCCCCTCTCCTGTGGGCCAGGCTTGCCAACTGTGCAAATCTGTGCAGCTTTGCCAGGAAGCCACGTGTTTCAGAGCCATCTGGGGAAGGCAGGGATTGGAGGAGCACACCTGGGTGCAGGGTCCCTGTGGTCCCCTCCTGCGGTGAAGGTGACACCGGGGTGTGCATCACCTCTGCCTTGCAGCATCCTCCCTGGCTCCTCCGCCCGGACATTGTGTGCCTAACACCGGGGGGGGGGGCTGATCCTCACTCCTCTTTCAAACGTCATTCAGTTCCTTGTGGTACCTCATTAAAGACTGAATGGGCAGCAAGCATAAAGGCAAAATAATCCTTATGCTGGGAATGCCTTTGAACAGCCCCGATTTGCCTCCACAGGCATCTGTTGGCACGGGGGATGCCACACAGCTCCTGCCCATCTGAGGTTCTGACGAGGGGAGACAGGATCCTGCACAAAACATTTGCATCCAGATTAGACTCTCGAATGCCAGAACATGCATCTGCGTTCGCCTGCGTTATTCATTTCTTCCTGACTTGACATTCCTGGTCACTCAGTAAAAACCACAACAAATTTGCTTTTTTTGCATCCTCTTGTTTAGCTTATTAATTACATCTCCTATTACACTACACTCTGGCCTCAACGGATTCATCTGCGATTCTTCTGAGATATGCCTGCTGTAGCAGCAGATAGTAGCATATAATCATTTAACATATGAATGCTGTCAAAGGCTTTAATCAAATCTGAAATTGCCCTCCTTTGTGCCCTGCACTAACTCATTGTGACTGCAGAAAGTGAGCCCCATTCCCCTAGACAAAGCAAAACTGCAGCCTGGCTCTTTGTCTGCTCTCTTTGCATTATTTCCTGAACCTCTGCCCTGTTCCACCTGCTCACTAGTGTTAAGCTTGATTATGGAGAATCTGTATGCAGCCCACTTCCCAAATGTACCGTGGCAAGGATGGATTTTTTGGGGGGAGGAACTATGGGAATAAGCCTCTTGCCAGGTATGTTCCTCTCCAGTTTGTAAGACCCCAAGTCCGAATCAGCACTTCCCCAACCTTCCCTGAAACGCCAACCTGCAAAAGCACAAGTGTTCTTGTCCTCGCACCAGCACCTCCACATTTCCAGTCTGCTGGAAATTCAAACGCTTTTTTGGGAGGGTGGGAAATAAGTCACAAATCTTCTTTTTGTTGTGGTTTTTTTTTGTTGTTATTGTTTTGTTTTGTTTTTTGTTTTGTTTTAAATGAGGTGCCCACAGGAGGGCTCGTTGGGATGTTCACCATTCCAGCTTGCTAGCCCCATCGAGCGCAGGGTGTTTCTGCAGCACCCGTAACCTTGACCCCGGGGCTGCGGGAGGAAGCGCGTGGTTCCTGGAAAGTCTTGTTCCCACGTTTGTTTGTTCCACATCCTCCCAGCAGCTGCTGAGATGAGGGAGAAGAAAGGGTCAGCCTACAGGAGCCGGCTCCTGTGGAGGAAACCTGGGCAAGCAAACGGGACTCTGCATCCTGGCTGAGCCCCCACCAACCTCCCCTGGCACAGCCTGCATGAGCATCCCTCAGCATCGCATGGCTGGTCCACGCGAGCAGAAGACTGGTAGCTTGGTGGTGTCCATTGGCTCCAAAGGCTTGCCTTGAGGAAACCAGGCAGAGCTTTGCTGATGGGGGGGTGGGTCTCAGATACAAGTCCAGTACAAGAAAGACATTGAAGGGCTGGAGCATGTCCAGAGAAGGGCAACGGAGCTGGTGAGGGGTCTGGAGCACAAGTCTGGTGAGGAGAGGCTGAGGGAGCTGGGGGGGTTCATCCTGGAGAAAAGGAGGCTGAGGGGAGACCTTCTGGTTCTCTCCAACTCCCTGAAAGCAGGGTGTAGCCAGGGGAGGTCGGTCTCTTCTCCCAAGGAAGAGGCCATGGGACAAGAGGAAACGGCCTCAAGTGGTGCCAAGGGAGGTTTAGGATGGTTACTGGGAAAAATGTCATCACCGAAAGGGTTGTCAAGCCTTGGAACAGGCTGCCTGGGGAAGTGGTGGAACCTCCATCCCTGGAGGTATGTAGAAGACATGTAGATGTGGTGCTGAGGGACATGGTTTAGTGGTGGATGTACAGTGTTGATGGTTGGACTTGGTGACCTTAAAGGTCCCTTCCAACCCAGACAATTCTATGATTCTATGATCACTCTTTGAAACACAAATGCAAACTCAGGGCCGGCCAGGCTGGCACTGGTTGTGTTGCAGGAAAGCCTTTGCCCCTGCTCCTCCCTTGCACAAATTCTTCCAGGTTCCCATTGTCCTCCCAGGACACTGTGGAGGAGGCTCCAGCAGCTGCCTCTTTGGCCCGTGCCCGGGGGGTGTGCAGAGGCAGCCACCCCCCTGTTCTCTGGAGCAGAGAGAGCCCTCACAGCTGCCCCATGAAGAGCAGCTATTTCAGGGCAGCGATAATCAGAAGCAGGACTGCTGAGCCAGAGGCGAAAGGGTGTCTCCCAGCTACTTCATGCTGCTGCCAGAGTGGTTGGAAACCACTTGTGCAGCTCCTGCCAGGGCACAAGGCACCCACGCTAGGGCTGCTGGTGACTCCTGGGCCACCCGGCCACACTCCAGCCCATGGGAGCCAAGGACTGTCTCCTGGCCAGAGGGTGGTGGCCACTGAGGTGGTGGTCGCAGCTGAATGTGCTCATTAGCAGCTGTCTTTGCAATTAGCCCACCACTTTCCACCAGCATCTCTGGGAATGAGCCTTGCCCTGGGCTGGCTGCCCCAGAGGGGGATGCTGGCCCAGCAGCCACCCTGTGACATTGCTTGCCAGGGCTGGTGCTGGGGCCCTGCAAAACTCTTTTCCACACCAAAATGTCTGATTCTGACTCAAGCAAACATCTAAAGCAGGCATGGACGGTGCTGCCAGGTAGAACATTTTGGATGCAGGGGGGTTTCCTACACAGCAGAGACCAACAGAGGCCCCTTCACCCACTGAGTACTATTTCCCACCAGTTCCCAATTTGCTGTTGAAGAATCATTTGGTGTTTATGAACAATCTCTTCAGCCAGTCCCCCCAAAAGCTTGCTGGGTAACAGCCCCTGTATCTTGAATGCCAAGAACTTTTGCTCCCAAGGTTTTACAGCCCTGCCAGGAGCCTTGCAAGGAGCAGCATTGGTCCCTACCAGGGGCTGGGAACCCCCACGCGCCCCCAGGCACCCGACTTTGCCCAGGAGCTGCAGGGGGGAGAGTGGGCAGCTGGGATGTGACCCCAGAGTGGCTGTGCTGGTGCCTGCATGAGCTGAGGAGAATCAGCACGTCCTGGCACACGACGCGGTGCATTGTACCAAAAATAGGGCTCCCCCATTGTATTGTTACACAAACATCTTCTGCGAGTAAATCAACCCTCCCTGGGATTTTCCAAGCCGACCGCCTGGGATCTCTCGGGGTCATTTCCCCCCAGCCTGCCAGGCACACCAAGACCCCAAAGCACAAAGCAGCCATGGGAAAGGGTGGCCCAGAGGGGGTCTCCCCGCTTGCTGGCCTGTCCCAGTGGGCAGAGGTGATGCTGTGGGTCCCATCGACCTGCCACTGAGGAGATTCAAGTTTCTGCTTCTGCTGCGAGAACAAGGACAGCTGCTGGCCACCCTGGGCACACACCCTCCTGGTCCCCACAACCACCCCTGGGGCTTCAACACAGCCCCATGCCAGCTTTGCCAATGGTGCACCTCCTGGAACACTCGCTCTAGGCAGGCAGAGCCAAACAAAAAAAGACCCAGCCTGTCTGCCTAGCAAAAGGTCCAGGAGGAGGAAAAATAAACACAGGAAAACCCACAACATTCAAGAACGTTGTTGGATACTTAAATGATGCCAATGTCCTTAAAAGTTGCTTGTGTTCGCAGAAATGCTTCAGAAATGGCATCACTTTTTCATGAAATAAAATGACAGCAAGCAAGATAGAGTCACAGACAGTATCTGTCTCCAGCACTCGTAACAGCACTGCTGCTGTGCTGACCTCCAGGCACAAAACTCCCATGTTATCCAATGTCATGGTCATACCCACTGAGAGATGGGGAAACTGATGCATGAGTGGGCACCACAGCTTTTCCCACCAAGCTGTCAGCAGGAGAGAGCTGCCCCTGGCTGCTGGCTTGGCACCCCATCCTGACTCCTTCTACTCCATCCCCATCACAATCCACTTCATCCCATTCCAACCCACTCCTTTCCATCCCAACTGAACCCATCCCATTTCACCCCATCCAACTCCATTCCAATACACTCTATCCCATCACAACTCAACCCATCCCATCCAACTTCATTTCAACCCACTCCATCCCATCCCACTCCATCCTAACCCATTCCATCACATCCTACACCTTCCCACCGAATCCCATCTCATTTCATCCCACCCCATCCCATGGCTCTCCATCTCCTGCCCATATTGGACGACCACACGCCATGCTGTAGACTCTTAGGGTCATCCTGCTCCCACTCCAGATGTTGTACCAACACCAATGGAGGGACCTACAGCATCTTTTGTGTACTGGGGAGTTTTGCACAGGAAAGCCTGGACTCAGCCCAGTGTGGCAAAGCTCCTATTAAGTGTGCACTAAAAATTTCTGTTTTCCAGTGCAAATAAGAGCTTCTTCATGGTCTTTTTTGTGTAGGGTGTGAATGGGAGTACGAGGGAACTGGGAAGGACTCTCATTCCCAGTAATTGCTGGCCTGACGTGGACAAATGAACTCCTTAAAATATTGCAAAGATTATGAAAAATATTAATGATAAAAGACAAGAAGCTGGGAAAATGGACTAGGCTGAACTATTTTTAGAAGCAGTGGTGTTTGGACAGCATGAGAATTGCTTCGTACAAATTTAGTACAGCTGATGTTTGAACAAAAGATTTTGCTGGCTAAGCTGGAATCACCCAGCACAGCCACCTAGAGAGAGACTGCCACCAACATGAGCCAGTGACTCAAACCCACGGCCAAGCATCACTCAGGGACACCTAAAACAGGGGCACGAGGCTCCTACCCATCAGGCAGCGCTCAGGGAGGCTCTGGCTGAGGCTTTGCTGTGATGCTGCTCACAGTGGGGACCTGTGTCCCTCAGCAGACACATCACACCAGGGTGCTACCGCCTGTGCCAGCGGCCAGCTGCCCTGCTTCAGGTGGGTCAGGAGGGGGAGGCTGGGCAAAGCTTGTGGACTAATGAACACATGCTGTCAGCATTTTAAATAGCCAAACTATTTAAAAGCCAAATGCCAGTGACTCCTGACCTCAGACATTTTTGCCTGCCTGCATTTCTGCAGCAGCCAGGCTTGGGATAGGGAGAAGCCCTGCAGGCACAGCGATGCGGTCCCCAGTAAAGGGACACATTCATCTCATGTCCAGAAAACCATTTAAATTGCTGAAGGAAACTGGACTTTTCCACGCTCTCCACCCATGTAAGGAATCTCTCTCATATTCTCACTGATACTTCTTCCTTTTATATGGCAATGATTTGGATTTGAAATCAGCCTCCAGCTGACTCCAGGTGTGACTGAAGGGACATTGGCCTGAACCAGTGATGTTTGAAGAACAAGTGTCACATCTTCCCCCTGAAAGATTTGTCCCTGGGCAAAGACCATGGCAAGGGTTGGGGAGCATGAGAAGACTCAGCTGGGTATGGCTGGTGGGTGAGTGGCTCCAAGGGCTGCAATGCTCCCTGGTTTGTAGGGCAGCAGGAGGGCCAGTGCAGTCATACCCTGCAGCAGGTGGGATCAGGCCGGGGAGATAGAACTGTGGGCAACACACACAGCCCAGGACCCTTTAGCTGCCCACCCTAAACCCAGCCTGGACACCTCTGCACCCCAAGGCATGGGAGTGGGATGGCACCTGTGTGATCCAGCAGCAAAGTCTTTTGATAAATCTGCATAATTGGGGCTGATGCTGGGGGGCTGGGCAACAGCAGGTTTGCTACCATGACCAGTGCTGGACCCTGTTTTGATGCATCCCCATCCCCACCATCTCCATCACCTCCCTCCATTCCTCCCAGCCTGGCCCATCTCCTTCCTGCTCCCTGCGGGATGTGGCTCTCAGACAGAGCTCTTACCCTAAAGGTCGGATTCCCTGCCCTTCCTCTCTCAACACAGCAGCCCCTGCACGACTACTCCCAGTATGGCTGTGAATACAGAGACTGGTCCCAGACCCAGTAGGTGCAGGGGCTGCCCGCAGACCCAGCCAGGGCAGTGTGGGCCACCAAGCTGGGGGTCAAGGGGGAGTCAAGCCCTCTGGTTACAGTGTCGGCAGCAAAGATGGTCCCAAAGGCTGTGTCACGACAGCAGTAACGAAAAAGTGCTGGAGTTAAGCCCCTGCCACCTGGGCTTTGCTAACCCACTGCTCTGGCTGGGGCTGCCAGCTCAGCACTCGGTGGGCTACGGACCCTTTCTGAAGGTTGTTGGCGGCAATATGAACTGTCTTGCCACGGCCAAAGCTATTTCTTACTAGAAAAATCTCTGTTTTAGTCCTGGACATGGCACTAGGCCACAGACTGGACAGCTGTGTGTGTCTGGGAGCCCCTCAGAGCCAGTGCACCTAGGTTTGCAGCCCACCAGCAGCAGAAGGGGTAGGCAGGGGCACAGGGCACTGGGAACCAGGGAGGACTCTGGGCACAAAGCATCCTTTGCGTGGCCTGGAGACACAGTGGCTACAGCATTCCCGAGAGACCTGAGAGTCCCCTTGCCTGGTGACAGACCGGGGAGATAGAACAAAGCCGGCACCCCCTTCTCCCCTTCCCTGCGGTTCCTGCTATTCATTGTTTGTATTTGGACACCACTTGGAGCCCAGTCTCCCAGAGTCTCATATATTTCAACACCAATGATTATTCATCCAGAAAGCTCAGACTGGAGTGTGGTATTCATTATCTGCTACTCTTCAGTCTCCTGTTTGAAATGTTCCTGGTCCAGGCACAGGAACCACCCTGTGCCCTGTGGCATACAATTACCCGTGGCATAGCTCACCAACAGTGTCCAAACATCTTGGTGAGCACCCAGCACGTGAAGGCAATCCAGCTCTGCTCAGAAACCCTCTTCTTCCCCAAAGGAGACTCCATTTCCTATAGTTATTACCTCTGTCTCCATTGACAATCATGTGCACAGTATGTGTCAGTGCAACAGGTTGGAGGCCCTTGACATCACTATGTCCTACCAACCCTGCTGTGTCATCCTGCCACTTGCCACGGACCCTTATGATACTGTTGTCATCTCCCACTTCAAGTGAGATGTCAGGCTGAAGGCTCTCCTTAGGCTTATTTCTACTGGACCTGTGTTTAACCCTCTCCCCCTTTGAGCCGAGTTTAAAGCCCTTTCAACAAGTAGGTAGGTGTGACATGAACTGACAGCATGAAGAGATGCATCCAAGAGCAGTCATGATGACAGGCCTCCAGCATCCCTGCACATGTGGCACAAGCCACAGGAGTTCAGTCCCCACATCTGTCCCCTCCGGCAGGTCCGGCAGGTCCAGCAGGTCCGGGAGCAGCAGTGGGAGCACTGAGCAGAGAAAGGAGGGCAGCAGATGCCCTTGCTGGTGCTGTCATGGAGTTATCAGCCCAGAGGATGTCCTGAAGAGCCCTGTGTGGGCAAGGCTGTCTGATCTGCCAGCTGCCCTGATTTTGCATCCTTAGGGATGCCCAGCGTGTGGGGAGGTTGTGGTGCCACCTGCCCACCTGTGCCTACGCACGATGGCCATGCTCAGTCACATCTCGGGAGCACATCTGGGCTCCGAGCAGAGGCAACAGCAGCCCAGCTGAAATGTTACACTAAAAATAGCCCGGTGTCTGGGTGGAAGCATGCTGTGGTTAGCTGGGGGTGTCACATCCCTGAGAAATCCTGTGCTGAGTAGGGTCCCTTCGCTCCTATTATTGTCCGCTTTCCCCCTCTGCCTCCAGACAGACCCTGGGGATTAACCAGAAAATAAATGGCTTAATTCGGGACAACAATGGCTTCTGTGATCCATCTTCATGAAATATGGTTTGGTAGCTCTGCAAGAATCAAGCCAGCTGCCAATATGGCCCAGGGTAAGTGAGAGGCTATGATAGGGCTGTGGGGACTGAGAGGTGAGACACCGGGGCCAAGGAGCCCAGTCCAGGCCACCTTGGGGACACTGCAGGACCATGATTGCCCAGGACAGGCAGCCCTGGGGAGTTGTAGCGCTGCTTGGCTCTGAGGATGCAGAGGAGGAGGAAAATCCAGAAAAGACAAGTTTAGGAAAGTGTGAGTGTGCAGGCAAAGAGAAGGTCATATCAGGGCACTTTGTTGTGGCAAAGTCAAGCCACCACATTGGTGGGTACTTGTTCAGGAGCATCTATAACTTGCCCTGATTTGACTTGGCTGGTTTGGGTTTTCATGAAATTCCTTCCCGAGCTGCAAAAGCTGAACTCCTGATTAACCAGTGTTTGCTGCTGCAGCTGCTTATGTCAAGTTATAGCAGTTGAGCTTATGGCTGAAGTCTGCCCTGGACCTCACCCGTGTGGCTTCTCCATACAGACATCCCTGGCCTTTCACTGTCCAAAGGGGAAATAAAGGTCTAGGTGGATGCAAAGTAATGCAGACTGCTTGCCTAATCTCCCATCCAGACAGATTCGGTCCCTGCTGGTACTTCTTGGTCTCCACCTGGGACCCCTCCTGCCCCAGTGGTGCCCAGTGTTGGACCATCCCCATCGCTCCATCTCTCCCAACACTCCCTGGAGCTGTCTGCAACGCTCTCCTTACCAAGCCTCATGCAGTGAAACATGACGGAGGGTGGATTAAAGTTTCACAAGCAGCAGTCCAGCACCTGCCTTGGAAATCTCACCAAGTGCAAAGGAGGGGGTTCTGTGCAGACACTTCTGAAGGTCAGGCAGTCACCCAGCAGTGTGCCTGTTTGGCACCCATTGTATCAGAGACTATTGTTCCTTGGGATGGTGCCTCGCTGTCACAAAATATTATTGCTGGTGGAAAAGAGAAGTTTGTTGCTCACTCAAGAAAAATAAATCCTTGACCCTTTACAGGACCTGTGTAGCAGTGGCGCCGTTGACTCCTTGTGAAAGTGTGTGGGTGGGAGCATAGTCTATGCTGACTTTTCTTCTGGCTGTGTGAGCTGTGCGAGAGGTACGGGCTCTCGAGAGGTGGCTGATAACACTCAGCTACTCCTCTGCTCCCAGCCTGCAGGTCCCTAAAGAAACACTGACTGCCAGCATGAAATTAGAGTCTCCCACTCATTATTTGAGAAGGACGTGCCTTTCACAGCCAAGTGGCCTCTATTTGCTGGGAGGGCTGGGGGTGGGGGGTGGGGGGGCACGGAAACGTGCTTCTTTCTTATTTATGTGATTTATTTCTTGAGATTAATGCAGCAAATTGGCTTGCTCCCAAGTTCTCAGTAAAGTCTCTGTTTTCTTGGGACTGTCCTGATCCACACAAAGTTCCACTGCTTGTTTTCTGAAACTGAGAGGAGGATTTTTATCTCAATTATAAAGCAGAATTTGGGGGGTTTTGCAGATGTGAGGCAGCCAGCATTGTTTTGATCTGCAAGCAAATGATAGCCTTCTCCAAGTTCAAGGAGGGCTATTAAATCAGCCTTGTGGAGATAGAGCAAACAAAAACAGATGAAGCAAAGGAGTTCAAGGAGGAATGTTTCTATTGATATAGGAAGGCACCAAAGCAAAGCAGGAGAGGCGAGTTAATGATCAACTCATCCGGGGTGTTTACTTTTACATGCCACTGGGGTAAATAGAGCCATGTCATCCCTCCAGCCTGCTCTTGTTTATAAATATTCAATAACATTTACAGCTGAGCTGGCTGGACTCCCCTGGGCCTGGGCTGGAGAAGCCGGATGGGTCTCATCTCCCACCCTTGTGTTGCACAAGCCCTTCTTCTAGAGCTCTGCTGCTCCAAAGCCACCTTCCAACTCTGCATCTGCCTGTGCTGGGAAGGCACAAGCCCATCTCCCAGTGCAGCCCCTTGGAGATGCCCCATTGGAGGTGCTGCATTGAAGGTGCCCCATTGGAGATGCCCTGCTGGAGGTACCCTGCTGGAGGTGCCTCATTGGAGATGTCCCATTAGAGATGCTCCAACAATGTCTTCCCCACCTGATTCATGTGGATACTCGTAGCCACCCCTTTGCACTGCTGGGTTTGGAGGTGCAGCGGATCCCAGAGCCCTGTTGATGCTTTACAACAGATACAGAGACCAACAGGCTCATCTTGACATCAGCCAAGCTACCACGATGATAGTCAGAGCAAGGATTTGAAGTCATTGGTGTTACTGACTGCAATTCATAGTTATCCTTCAAAGAAAACATCCCATCTGAAAAATAAAGTTGCTATAAATGCTATATACATATATCAAGTTCCTATAAAGTTCCTGTGAGGCCCAATGGAGGAAGCAGAACAGCAAACAAACACCAGGTGATTTACTGCCGCTGATAACTTAGTGCCACTATTTCATCCTGGATTCATTGATCACCACACACAAATCTTGATGATCTCCCATTTTTCCAAGCTTCTGCCCTAGTTCTCAGTGCCCCACTGGTTTGTAGGCAGCTCGAAGGGCACAGCATGCTGTGGATTTGAAGTGTGACACTCCACAAGGACACACCACTCAGGACTCATCTGCATGCAAATTTCCATCAGCCTTAAATACACAGATGTGACTTCCTGTACAGACACAACTGTGGTGGTTTAAAACAGGCTTTTTGGGGGGGTTTACTTAAAATCCACTCCCCCAAAAAATTTAACTTAGACTTATTTTAGTTTAGAGTAAGACATACCAGTTCTCTTTCCCACATTTAAGTTGCAGCTGTAGTTTAAATCAGTACAATTCCATGTGTGTCCTTAGACCCATATAATGTACAAAAAGATGCATTAAATCTAAATTACTTTTCTATGAATAGTCACTGATTTTTATTATTATTTTGGTAAATAACTGTTGACACATTTTTGCCTGAAATTGCATAGAAGGCAAGAAGTTCTGGTTCTGTGCACAGTCAGCATAAAGCACCAAGGGCTATTCATCCCCATTTTCATTACTAAAACCATAATCCCGTAAGGAGGAAAGGAACACTGTGGGAATAAATTGGTTTACATGGAAATACATGTTTGCAGAAAGTTTTTGTTCACAGTGTGCACAGATCTGACAAACACATCTCCCCATTTGCATCTGTCCCCCTGAGGGGGCTTTGCAGAGCCCTCAATAAAATTAAAAATAGCCAAGGGGTGTCAGTGAGTTGTGTGTTTCTGAGAGGGAAGCAATTTTTGGTCGGTTGATGTTTCTGGCCTATACAAAGCAAACAATGCCCTGGTTGGCATGGACACTGGCTCTTGTCATCATCGCACCACTGGCATTTCAGGCTCATATCAAGATTAGCCCAGGAAAAATACTGGAAAAATATGTAATAAGTAATTATTATGGAACGAAAGCTAAAATGCCAAACTTTGCTCAGAACCTTATTCACAACAAATTATACAACCGGCTGTAATCAAGGTCATTTCAATCTGAAAGCATTTTCTATTGAAATCCACAACAATATTCAGGCCCCGCTCATTGCCCAACAGCGAGAAAGCCACAATTGCTCTTATGTGTCTGGATGCCCCAGGGTGGTGGGGCCGGGCATGGCTGAGATGCACCCATCAGAGCCCTCTCACCCTCCGAGGAGCCACTGAGGAAACCAGCCCAGCCTGCACGTCTCAGCCTCTTTATCTCAAATGTCAGAACCAAGGTTCCAAACCCACCATTCCCTCCTGCCGGCGTTCGCTCCAACCCTTTCCTCCATTGCAGCTTTTGATGGACACATACTTTGCTCTGCAGCTTCTGTTTTAAGTCCTTTGAGACCAAGGTCCATCAGTTACCTACGCTGGAGAGAGCCAGAAAGCTGCTGGTGAAGGGTCACAAGCAGGGAGGGGGATGCTCTGAAACCCCTTGCTTGCCACAAGGGGACTGCAAGGGATGGGTTTGTAGTTGACACTCAGGCCAAGGGCCCCAGAGACCCCAGCTTGGCCGCTGCCAGCCTCCAAGCGGAGCCCTGTGTGCACGATGCTCACACTTCCCTCACGCACAATGGGACAATCGCCCACCCTTGGCACCCGGCCACCAGTGGGACAGGCCCCAACAGCAGCTGTGACACAGACCCACAGCTCGACAGCAAACGGCAGACGAAAATGTAAAAAGAATATGCTGGCTATGCTTTCCTAAATAAATGCTGAAGCTTTGTCAGCAAGACCAAGAAGTTCTCCCCGCAGCAGCACTAGAAGTCACCGTGCAAACACCCCAGCGTGATTTAATTCCGTTTCTGGAATTAATCCAGAATTCCGATTCTGGAATAACCTCTGTTATTCCCATCTGACCTCTGCAGACATCCTGCCATGCAATTGTGTTAAACTCTGTGGCGAGAGCCTAAAATTAAACCATCCAGCACATTTTTAATATCATCACAGGCAAGGAATGCATTCCTCACAGGTGGAATTCACCTCTTCTTAAACGAGCAAGCACAGCCAGCCCTTGGGACCATACCACCAGCCCTGACATACTGGAAAATACTTGTCTTTTTAACTCTGTGAGCCCCTGCAGTAGCCAGGCTTGATCACCTGTCTTGTGCAGGGACCTGTCCTGCTACCCGGAGCTCCAGGGTAGCTTTGGGTCTGGGAAAACAAGTGTTGCAGCGAGACAGGCAGCTCCAAGCTGCAGCAGGGATATCACCAGGCTCTTTGGCTACAATTGGATGGCTGCTCTGTTTTCATTCAATATAGTTTTTCATCAAAAATACCCCCCCCCAGACTTTGGCGGGGTAGCTTTTTCATAGTGAACTCCAATAGCAACTCAGAGGTCCCACTGAAAGCTGCTCTGCAGGGCCAGGAGGGCAGGCGGGAGCTTTGGGGTGCAGCAAGTACCCACTGCCATGACTCCAGCCCCAGCGGCAGGCACAGGTTGTGACAGAGCAGCATGCAGAGGAGAGGGACAGAAACATCTGAATTGAAATGTGACCTGATGAGCCTGCAATGTCACTGAAGAGTTCTGGCCGTGCCTTACAGAGTGCCTGGGCAACCTGCATCCCGAGCACAGGCCCCCTTCTCTCCACTGTCTCTCACTGGGTAATGTAGCTCAGGGGGATGCTGGTGGAGTCTGCCCCACTGGGTGCCTTCCCTGTATATCCCACCAGTTCTTGCTGACCCTGGGGAGCCCCACGGATGGGGCAGCGGGTGTCTCGCCTATAGGGCAGAGCAGCCCTGGGGCCCACACTGGACCAGTGCACACCAGTGTGATGGAGCCCTCCGTCCCCCCAGCTCCCGGGTGGGCTTTTTCCGCTCTTGTGCTCCCTCTGCTGGTCCTCAGCCCGGCGTGGCTCCGGCACCGCACCAACACCGCTCCAGCGTTGCTTCGGCATTGCTCTGGCACTGCTCTAGCACAGCTCTACCCCTCCAAAGCACCTCTCGGAGCTGGCCCACAGCAACGGAGAGGTCCCTGGTGCCACGAGGCAGAGAGGGATTGCGCCAAGCGGGGCATCGCCGGATCCAGACAGGATCCATGCATTCTCAGAACTGTCACAAAAACCTTCCCCAAAATAAAAACTTTAAACAAATGCTGGTGGGAGTGATACTACAACACGTGGCTGTGATGAAGACTACACAAACAGGACCGGTACTGTAGAGATCACCTTATCAAATAAAGTCACACACAGACAAGACGCTGTGGATTCATCAGCCCATTTTATACAACCACTCTGTGCAGCTTCATGCTTGCACTGTTTGTGTAACCCGTGAAACACCAAGTGACCTGCCTCGCTCTTACATTGCACAGGTACAGCTGGCCACCAAGGGGCCACCAGCAGAGAAGGGGGCCACCATCACGGACCAAAGGCTGCAGTCTGGATAGCAGTCACTAGCCACTGTCCTGCCAAAGGGGAGAGGGGAGCAGGAAATTGGGCTAGGAGATTGCAGTGCAAGGCCTTGAGCAACCTGGTCTGGTGGGAGGTGTCCCTGCCCAGGGCAGGGGCTGTGGGACTGGATGGGCTTTAAGGTCCCTTCCAACCCAAACCATTCTATGGTTCTATACCCTGTGAGGGCTAGTTTCCAGGCTGTGCTCCATGACTGCATGCAGTTCTCCTGCGTTTTCTGCCTTGGCAATACTTGCCATCTTTATTAGAAAGCTGGTTGTTGCTTCAAGGCTGCTTTCTAGGGGTTATTGCCAGCCAGGGATGGAGGTGGGGGAGCTGTGCTCCGTGCTGCATGAGTGACAGCTGCCAAGACACTTTCTCCAAGGTCCTATAAAAGCCCAGTTATGGCTCAGGCTGCCTCCTCCCAGACAGACACACCAGAGAATGACCTGGCGCAGGAGGCTGCCGTGCAGCCACATCGCCTTCCAGCACACAGCCCCGTGTCCCCTCCCCATCCCTGTCCCTGCAGCAATGGCCGGCTGCCCCACTCACATCCACAGTTTGGGTCACGTTCCTGGGACTTGGAGAGCAGCCACTGTTTAGCAAATGGTATGAAATACCTGCCCCAAGTGAGCTGAAACCCTCACTGTGCCCCAAAATCCTCACCGTGCCCTAAAACCCTCGCTGTGCCCCAGGAGCAGTCCCACACAACAGGGAGCTTGAAGCCAGAGAAGAAGGAAGAGGATGTAAATTGAACAACAACAAAAAAGAATGCTGTTATCCTTCCCACGCAGCCTCCTCCTCCTCCCTCACCGCCCCCACTGCACCCTGGGAAGCCACAGTGACCCCACTGTGCATCGCACACCGCAGAGCCTGTGACGGACACTCCCTGCACCCCAGCCTCTGCCACCACCACCCCAAAACCTGGGGGTTTGCCTTCAGTGGGGGCAACAAGCAGCCCAGCAGCTCCTAAGGGTGCACACTGGTGTTCGGGGTGTGCAGGCTCATCTTTTCAGAGCAAACTGCTTTCCAGAGTGAACAATCAATCTTGGAAACAAGTCGGGGGGGTGGGGGTGTATTTCTCTGAAAGTGGTTGAATTCAGTGGCTGGGCCCTGCAACAAAGACTCTCCCTGAGCGGGGTGGCTCTCTGCCTGCTGCCCTCCCGGGGGGATGGCAAGAGGCAGAGGGGAGGAGGTGAGCTCTGCCTCACGTCTGCAAACTGTGACTGCTGGAGAAAACAGAACCTGTCCAGAAGTTTTGGTGGGCACCAATGCCTCCCACTGAGGCGGCTGCTCCGCAGAGGTGATCGGCACTCTGAGCTGCTGCTTTTCTCCAAGGCACCTACCTCACTACAGGGCTGAACGCCCTCGGGGGGACCTGCCAGCTCCTGAGGGATGCCCCGCAGACGTTTCTACTTGTGCAGAGCTCAGTAGGTTTCTGAGCATCACGGGACAATTCCCATCTCAGTCAAAATATTTTCCGTACAGAAATCCCTCCTCTTTCAAAGCTGATCCCTCTGCTCTCTGGGAGCATTTTTGTGGGTGCGGATAAATGGTTAAACACATGCAGTTGTCTCTCTGTTAACTTTCCTTGGTATCATCAACAGCTGCTTTCCTTTCAGTGCATGAAACCACAGAGTTGAAGTAAGTGAAAATGTAGAAGAAACAATGCTCGGATGGTGAAACGTTCCCAACCAGAGCTTGACAAAGTGAAGCAGTAAATATATTTCCATGGTTTGAGAACAGCCCCCTTATCTCTCAGGGAGGCAGCAAACCCTCCTCTCCAAGGAGGAGGCGGGTTGGTAGAACCAGGCCAGGCAGCCCCAGCACGTATGTGCTGGAGGAGAAATGCTGCAATATATTGCTATATACTGAGAGACACAAATAAACTGCATTACTGTTGTTAATTCTTCAGTGAAATTATTTTTCGAAATCTTCCCCAAACCAGATGTGGAAATATTTAGCTACCTCTGCACTCCTCCAGCCCTGGGCCTGAACAAAGTGTTTCAAAGCAGATGAGAGGCAGGGGGAGGTGGAACCGTGACTGGTTTCAGCGAAACTCATGGATTTCCCAATTCGTGGTATCATTTACTGACATCATGAAACTAATTTGGGCTTTTTCTTCTGTCTCTTTACAGTTAGGTATTTTCCCCAAGAGGCTGAATTTTCTTTCTTTCAAACAAGATTGGATTTCTTTACTGTAAGGAGTACAGAAATGCAGAGCCCGTTCCCAGAAGTGAGATTCAGAAATAATTATTTTTTTTATTAAAAGATTTTATTAGATGAAATCAGTGCAAAAGCCTAAAGTAAAAGGCAGCGGCTCCAACAGACCGTCTCGTTGCCACCTCTCCCAAACTGCACATCAGGCTGGAGAACAGACTGTGGTGGCCTTGTTCCCTCCCGGGCTTGGCCCCTGGGGTGCACAGCCCCGCTTCTCCGTGGGTGCCCATCTCTCCTGCTTCCCCGGCGCAGCTGGAGGAGCCGGATGCTCAGTGCCGTGTGATGCACGTGTCTGCCCCGGCGAGGCGATTGCCAGGAAGGGCTGAGCTGGTGGGGAGCCGGCCGCCCTGGGGGTGTGTGGCTTGCAGAGGGCATGAAGCCACCTGGGAAGCTGGCTGTGCCAAGGGGTGACGGGCTGGGTGCTGTGACAACGGGTGACATTTGGTGCGAGTGAGAGGGAAGAGCAGCCCCAGGGTGTTCGCCCTTGCCATGGGGGTCTGGTGCTGCGGGAGGGGTGAGGAGCACTCACCCCCACAGTGAAGAGGCAGACTGTGGGCTGCTTGGTGTGTCCCCACAGGCGGGCTCTGGCTGGGGCAGGGTGCCAACCTGCACCGTTACCAACTGAGCGGGTGGAAAAGCTGCCTCAGCAGCTGCATCCCTGGGGGCCAACGGCCACTGTGCCACCCTGGCTCTCCCACCACCCTCACGGGCGGGCCACAATCAGGGCACAGACCTGTGCTGACCCACCAGACACCCACCTTCCCGCCTTGCCACCCACCCACCCACCCACCAAACCATCCCTGAGCTCAGAGATCTCCCTTCTGCAAACCACTACGACACCAATTCTCTGGGTGATGGAAGCACGGGCTTGTTTTTGAAGCACTTGATTTTCCTTCTCCAAGGAGCAGAGCCCTCCCCAAATCCTCCCTTATAAACCACTGATTATTTCTCACAGTTTTCAGTGCCCAGTGAAATAAGTAAAGTTGGGGGAGCACAGGCACCGTGCATGCTTTTTAAATGGCGCAGCTCACACGACGGATGGGGACTCTGCTGAACACATCAGCTTGGACCTACCTGTGCGTTTCTGCAGGCAGCTCTTCTCCTGGTCCCGTCACACCTGGTTGCATCCCCCCCCCATTTGAAACTAGACCCATTCCCAGCAGGACAGGCTCTGGGGCTGGCACGGGGCCCATCCCTGCAGTCCTGGGGGCAGCCCAGAGTTACTGCCTGCACCCCTTCTTCACACACCCTGCTCTACTCCCCATGGGAGCAACACATTCGTGGAGGCAAAAATGAATGAAAGATGAGCAGAGAGAAGCACTAATTTAGGAAAAGTGCTAATTAAAGATATTCTGGGTGGTCTCATTTTGGCATTCTGTCTTTTGGGTGAGACTGGTTTTGCTGCCACTTCCCCCTCTCCCACGTTTTCTTCTCTCTTGCCTTTCCCAGCGCCCTTCCCTGCTGTCCCCGCAGGGGATTTCGTGTCGGCTGGCCCTGGTGCCTGGAGGTGTCCCAGCCCCTTGCCCAAGCACAGGGCAGCAATTTCCCTTCATCCCCCAGGCTGCACTGCATCCTTCCCCTGCTCCCCAGGCTCCAGCCGCCTGCAGCCTGCGCACAAGCAGGGGCAGGTCACAGAGACATGGAAGGACTGCAAGTCCCAGATATTAATACAGCTTTCAAGAGACAGACATCCAGCCCTGGCATGAAGCAACCATTTCCTTATACTACTTTTCTTTTTTTCTTTTCTCTTCAAATTATGCTAGAGTTTGCATTTCGGTGGAAAGCATAAAGCTATTACTAGATTGCACTGAGACTGGGCCAGATGTGGCAGGTAAGGGTCTGGTCCTCTGTCCCATATGGCACTATTTGAAGTGCATTTGCAAAGCAGTGGGGAGCACAATCCTCCTCCGTGTTTCATGCGGGTCTTGGCCTCCTGCATACGACACCTAACGCAACGTCTCCCCTTTGCTCCTAGGAGAAGAACCATGTGATTCTGTGGGGCTGTGCTGTGGGGCTGTGCCCTGCTCTTGGAGGGAGTGCCAGCCCTGCAAAGCAGGGATGTGAACCAGCAGCATCCCTACTATCAGCCTCCTTTTGCCACTAGAGAGGGAGCATTCTTGTAGAAAATCGGTATACTTGTCAAAACAGTAATTTTGAGGGATCTTTTTGTTGTTCAGGGATGGAAAACTTCTGCAGAGGCAGCAGCTCCCCACTCCTCCCCTCCTTGTCTTTGCAGTTATTTGCTCTATTTATTTACTGCAAATTTTGCTGTATTGCCTGACATTTTTCAGTTATCAAAATATTTTGATTATGTGCAGGGGAGGGGGCGGGTTGATAGTGCAGCCGACATCTCGATAGAAAATTGCCTGTGAAATGCTCTAGCGAAGGTCAGGGCAGGGAAGAGTGAGATACTCCAGCCTGTCCCCG
Source organism: Scolopax mira (assembly GCA_004320125.1). NCBI lineage: Eukaryota > Metazoa > Chordata > Aves > Charadriiformes > Scolopacidae > Scolopax > Scolopax mira. Next base: position 40,458 of record BJBW01010825.1, read on the forward strand.
GCAAACCCCTCAGCATTGCTGCTGTGACCTAGGCCAGCTCAGATCCGTTTCCCTGGAAATTTCGAGTGGTTTTGGGTTCGGGAGCCTGGCTGGAGCTTGAGCTCTCCCCATGGATGCATCAAATCCAGCAACCACGGAAAGGAAGGCAAGGAAGGAGATGCTGCCCTACAAGATATAAATACCTGAAACTGCTGCAGGCGTTTTGGTGCAGCACGAGAGGGGATGAAAAGCAGAGCTTGGTGGGACGGGAGGGGAACTGCATGTTGAGGTCACTCCAAAAAGGGCTGGGGCACTTTCTGCTTTGTTTTCTCTCACTTTGCTCTCCGTGGGGTAACCACTGGCATGTTGGCTGTGGAGGTGTCCCCCGGCTTCGCCCTTAGGCAAGTGCCATCGGCAGAAGGTGAGGGGCCACTTGCGTCCTGAGGGCAAAGCTCCTCTCCCACATTTAAAATAGCACCAAGAAATTACCTATTACAGCAGCTCGTTGGCTTCCGAGTGCAAAGTTGGTGGCAGTTTTGAAGATTGGTATTTACTCAAATGGCAAACAATGACTTTTTTCCTGCAGTTGTGACTCTTCTGTGTCTAAACAAGCTCCTCATGTTTCCACAAGCCGTCAGGTTTAAAACTTTTTTCTGACTTGTGTTACCAAACTTGCCATTTGTCATTAATGCAGTATTCTGTCAGAAATGCAGTACTGTGGGCACGTACTTATAAATATTGTGCTCTCCTGGCACAGCAAAATGTCATGATAGGCTAATGTGTTATTTAATACAGAGCTGTAGATTAGACAGGGACATTTGCAATACAAACCAGACCTTTGCAAAAGTTCTCATTATGCTGATACAGTAGGAAAGCTGATATTTTCAGCTGAAAATTTTTTTGTACTGTGCTCTCGACCATCCCATGGACCTTTGCCATATGACATGTAGTATTAAATTATACCGTCCAAGAGTTATTTTGTCCAATTCGAGGCAATAGCCCCAGGAGGCACCCCTTAGACGCATGAGGAGCCTGTGAAATGGTAAGTTAATGGTAGCCTTCAGATGCCTTGGCCTTCTTCCTATGAAAGACAGTCTGGCTCCTGGCTTTTGACCTGGAAGACGTATTAATTCCTAAAGGTTAGCTCCTAGGACTGTGAAAAGAAAACCCAAGCAGTAGAATTGTGCATCTCAGAGAGCTGACATCCAACAAGCTTGCAGAAAACACATTTCTCTGAGCCACTGGTCACCCCATGGATGGCTCCAGGGCAGGAGAGCCAGCTCCATTTCCAAAGCAAGCAGGTCCACGGCCAGCTGAGGAGCACCAGGAGGGAGCCACTGCTTGCACGCTGACCCCGTGCTCTTATGACTGAGTCTTAAGCCTTGTGCTGTGATTTCTCTTGGGGAAAAACCTCACCCTTTGCCCCCACGGGTTTTGTGAGCAGCGTTCAGCCCTTGCTCCTGCTGAGACCCAGCATGCCCAGTCCTTTCTCCCCAGTCCTTTCTCCCTTTGCAAAGCAAGGTCACCAAGCAGTGACCTTTGGCAAACGCCTCTGCTGATGCTAAGCCAGTGCCGTCCACCGCTCTCGCTGCCGCCTTAATGCCACGATGTAGATGGCACCACGACCTCCTGGTTAACTCTGCCAGAACCTCCCAAGACACCACTTCACTTGAAATGCTGACATTTATATTTGACATCCCAATAAGCTTGAGGGGGGGTGGGGCTTTTTTTGAGTGTTTTTTTTTAATTAGTTCTCGCAAGGGTGTGGGTCAGCCACAGTTACACCATGAAGTTCTCCGTGGAAGGGGTAGGATTCAAAGTGGTGACTCCCAGCCAGAGTTTCTAACCCACCTACCTTGTGGCGGAGCCCTCAAGCCAAATTAATTGGAGGCCACCCACACGCAGACGCCAGAGGTGCAGGTGAGTCTCTTCGCCCATTCATTCCTCCCATCTGCTGAGACCCCACGCTAAGGGTGAGTGGGAGGGCTTCAAGGACAAAGAAATGACTCGATTCCTTTCGTTTCAACACTAAAATGCAACCAGCCAGCAAGGCTGAGTAGTAAACAATAGTAGAAATTAAAATAAAATAAAATAAAATAAAAATGCATATAAGATGCCTCAATGAAGAGGTGTGATTGTTGGCAAAACATGTCCTGTTTGAGCCTATGGGATGTACACAGTCTTTTTATGGGGGATACTTTTTAGCTATTAGTGTAATAAAAAAAAAAAAAGGACCAATTGTTTCTGCCATCTGAGAAAACTCTTGGTGGAACAGGCAGAAATCCAGGAATAATTAAGAAAATAATAGTGCACACCCAACAAGAAAAACATTATTTGTTTAAAGATGAAGTCCCTCCAGAACACTTGGTAGTGATTGCATTTCTTTCAAAAGGGGGGTGGGGGGGAAACCCTTCTAAATGAGAAGCAGCAGCCACCAGCTCGTCCCTAAGATCTAGAGAGGAAAAAGCGTGGGGCTGTGGTGAGGCTTTTTCCGTTTTCACAGCACTTATCAGCCCCTGCGAGCTGCATAATAATAATGTTTTGCCCTCCCACGTTCCCATCCGAGGACGAGAGGTGCTTCCAAAAGCAGTTAGTGGAGCTCCACTGCTCACCTGTGAGGACACAGCAATGATTCAGCAACAGGGCTTGGGGTTAGGTGGGGTTTTTTTGCTGTTTGGTACGGGGGTACAATTAAAAACTGCAACAGGAACAGCACGCACCCACCCAGCCAACAAGAGGCTTCCCAGTGATGGACACGCAAGAAGATGACCTCCATCCTCCAGGATGGGACCTGCAAGTTTATGGCCTCCAGAGCTGGGTCGTCCCTTCAGAAGAGACCGCTTTGCCCCAGCATCATCTTGCCAGGCTTCCCACCGGTGGGAATCGCCACCCCCCCAACCTCTTACTCTTCACATTCAAAGATCTCCAGAAAACCCTGTCCCCAAACTCCCTGCCTTCCCTGGAAGTGTGTTGCAGTGCCATCCCGCACCCAACTCCCCTGGCCGCTGCCTGCCTCCAGGCAGGATATAAAGCTGGGCCACAGTGGAGAACACCCGGCCTTTAGCCCCTCCAGGGATGGGGCAGCCACAGCTTCTCGGGGCAACCTGGGCCAGGCTCTCACCACCCTCACACCAAACAAGTTCTTTCCCAGATCTCATCTCCATCTCCCCTCTTTCAGTTTAAAACCCTTCCCTCTTGTCCTATGGCTCCCCTCCCAGATCAGAGTTCCTTCCCATCCCTCCTGGAGCCCCTCTAGGTCCTTCCAACAAGCTGTAGGGCCTCTCCTCCCTCTCCTGGCAGTCTCTGACTGTCCCCTCTTGATGTCTCTCCTCTGTGACACATCCCTGTCCCATGGGCAGCTGGTGGGCACTGCAGGCAGAGCACAGGGCATGGGGACAAGCTGAGGGAGATGATGGGGACTGGCAGCTCGTTGTCATTGCCCAGAAACGTAACGGAGCCTGCACGATTACCTGGCTCAATGCCCTGCCCTGGAGAAGTATAAATTTCACTGAGTGCTTGGCTTGACACACGGACAACTAAGAGTAGAATAAAAGGTTATTTTAAGTCAGATTCTGCAGGTGGTCCAAGATATGGTTTGAGTTGTGGTCAGCAGCAGGAGTCTGACAAATACACATACTCTTTCTTCAGGAGCAGGGGATGTAAACTGCAGTTCCACACGTCTGTGACAGGGTTTTTCTTGGGTAAAATCTCTACCAAGTTACTCTCGTTCTGTACCCTGATGGGAACAGACTGCAGAGAAATAGGGTTTTTGTCTTGCTTTTGGGTTTGTTTTTTTTTTGGTGATTTGTTTTTTAAGTAATGTCCAAAGGCAAAGCTCCTGATAAAGCCCCTCCTCCCCCTGCAGCGTGGTGGTCTGGGACGTGGCTAAGAGAGAGGGTGTCTGCGGGAGCCCTGCCTCGCCACGCAGCGCGGGGAACGCCACCGTGGTGGTGTGTTCCACCTGCAGGGACGAGGTGTTTGTCACTGCCGGAAGGTAAGGCCTTCTCTACATGAAACCAACGAGGGAAGGAACCCGTGGGCCTATTTCCTTTTACAAAGGGTCTCTGCTTAATTACAAGGCAACCTAAGTAGCTGCAGGCTCGTATTTTTTTCTCTTTGCTATGAATGGAACAAGAAATACCCATCAGCTTGTCCCTTTGAGGCATTTCTGCTTGTTCTCCACATAACAATATGGTTTCGAAGCAGCACACAGGGACCCACACGCGTCACTTCTGTTCCTGACAGCAGGATTTTGGACTCAGCATTCCGCATGCAACATTTAAAATATTTAGTTGCCAGTGTTTACACAAGAAAAGCAGTCAGTGAGTGGCTCTGAACAATGGTTAATTAATGTAGAAACAATGATATCTTGCAGGTGGTTGCATTATCTCCTGGCCTCACCAGCTGTGACGTCCAATTGGTCACTGGCTTGTTACAAAAGTGTGTACAAAAAGTCACATTTTGTATGGATTTGAGCCAGCCCCCATATATCGAGCCTGACATTTAAAGGTGTTAGGGACCAGCACCTCCCTTTAAATCAGGGAAGGCTTTGGATGCCCTTGACTGCAGTTGTGCTTACTTGGCAATTTTAACAGGTTGTTAAACGTAAGGGTGACTGTGTGTAAAGATGTTGTATTGGCTCCTATGTTGTCAATTAAACTGTGCTAGAAAATAGTTGACAGTGTCCCGTATCATCCATTTCCTATTCTAGGACGTAAGATTTCCCCAGAGCATGTCGCTTTGGGAAATGAAGTGTCAAGATTCCTCTGTAATCCTCATGTATGTTTTTGCTGAACCTTAAGGATTTTTGATTTACCTGGAAAAGTTACCCTAAGACACAGCAGTAAAGACAGAGACTTACTTCTGGCCTCTCTGATATTGTTCTTTTTCCTTCTTATTAAAAAATTCAGAATAACATAGCCTTGTAAGGGCTTTTTAATTGACCTCGTAGTGAAAGTAGTTGGATGTTTCTGCATATATGGATTCGATCTCACTGTCTTCTTTCTTGCAGTGGAACCATTCGAGTATGGGAACTGGATCTGGCAAATAAAAAGATCCGACCGACTGAATGCCAGATAGGGAAATTGAAAAGAGCCATGATATGTGTTAGGGTAAGTTTCAGCTGAAATGTGTTGGCTAAACTGGGAAACTCTCCCCAGACTACAGAAACCCCCCGAGCTTGTGTAGTAATGCTAGAAATGCCAGTTACAACTGCACGATGGCAGTGAAGTTACTGCGTGTTGGCTCCTGGCAGATGGTCTCCCACAGTTTCTTTATCCTGGGAAAGTGTTTCAAATGCTCCTGAAGAGCAGCAGAGTGTATTTTAGTCACAGGCTCTAGCACCCAGAAGGTCCTACGTTGGCTTCAAAATATTACCAAGCTATGGTTAGAAAATGTTTTGCATTACACTGAAACATCTTCGAGTGTCACGGGATGAAACCTCCTCGGATAAAATCTTGGTAATACACTGAAATGAAGCTATTTATGCTGCCCAGTGCTAGGCTTGGGACAAATGTCTCACTGTCTGGACCGTGATCTTTTTTTTTTTTTTTTTGTATGCTTGGCTATAGATGGCAGATGGTGACAGTGTTTTTTATGTTGGCACATCAAGTGGTGATATCCTGCAAGTGAATACAAACAACAAGGTGATGACTGAATACGGGCCCCTGAAGAAGAAGTTTAGCTCAGTGAGTAGCAGCTCTGCGACTTGGATTTTTTCCTTATCCTCCTTTTTGATAGTAACTGAAAGCAGGGCAGCCTCTGGGAGAACTGTTACAAAATTCCTTCAGAGACTGACCCTTTTTCTGTGCTGTTAGTTCTTTGTGTCGTGGTCTCGATCCTGAAGTCCGAGACCATTGGCCCAGCTTTGTTTGGTTCCATTTGGCCTGGTATTTGGGTTTTACTTGAATCTCATGAATCTTCCCACAAACTCTTTATAATAAATCTGTGAAAAGTCATAAAAAGTGAAAAACAATCATAAAAATGGGGTGGTTCCTGAGTTGGTTTATTTAATTTTAAGGAACATACTGGCTGGAGTGAGACAGAGGCCGTTACTGGGAAGTTTGGTAGAAGTGCTTATTTGAGAGGCTTTCCCACACTTACTGCTATGAGATTTTATGTTCAGATTGTACAGATTTGTTCAATTGCTGGGCTGAAATTTTCCAAGACAGCTCTTTTCCACAGGAAGATGATTTTTAGAAAAACGAAAAACTACAACTGCTCTTAAAAAAAACCCACCCACCCAGATTTCTGTGTTTGTTTCCCATACCATTCCTCCCCCCTTCCCTTCAGGAGGTTGTCTCTGAAATTCTGATTCTGCCCCTGCTGAGGCAGTGATGTTTTTGACAAAAGATAGTCTTGATAATATAATTAAAGAGTTTATTGCAATGCATATGCAAAATTGGGAGACAACAAGGTTGCACAGGGTACCTTGATTCTATTGCTTTTCAGCTTCTGAGTGCTTGACTTCATAACCTAAAGCTCTTTTAACTTAACTTCTTTTGTCTGTAATTGGGACTCGTGGGTCTTGTTGAGTATCTTCTGAATAAGGAGCTTTTGACTGTACGAGAATTCTGCTTGCAGGGAGCTGTAATGATAAATGATCAGCTCCAGCTAGTACTCTTGTTTGTGATTTCTCTTTATTTGTTGCTATAAAAGACTTCATGTGGTGTCTTGGTTTATTGCCAGTGGAGGGAGTGATACTTAAGGAGTTTAAACACTTCCCTGAAAAACTTTTTGGCATAAGTTTGAATGTATTTTGTGATTCTGTTGGGAACCATGAAAATCAGTGAGCAGTGGGGAAGTCATGCAGATGGAGGTCCCCAGTGTAGTGTTGGGGATGCCATGGGGAAGCCATCCCATAAAAAAACAGATCTTGTTTGAGAGCAAACACCTGACTAACAACAACTGTAAGAAAAATTCAACACTCAACCCCAAAGAAAAAAGCTATTCTGGGCTTGTCCCTCTATACGTCCTGAATTTTGCTTGTACCAACAGGTGTACATACAAACCATATATGTGCCTGCTCAAAATGTAGTGGTTCTTGCCTGACAAATGTAGACCCATATCTCTGGGATAACCTGGAGCCACTGAATTCTATGAAATATATTTCGGTGTTTATCTGTTCCAGAAGGTTGGAGAAGTTACTACTCGTTTTTTCCACCAGTCATCCTGCAGGGTTCACAGGACCCATGTCCCGGCTGATCTCTGCTGTGTCTTACACCAAGGTCTTTAGGATTGAATATCACCTCCCTTTTAAATGCTTCCATGCTCTGAGGCCTTCTTCATCCAGCAGTAGCTGTCCCTTGCCACCAGGCATTAGGACACCAACTCCCGGGGTGAGAGGAAGGTGCCAAACGCATTTGAAACAAGGCTTCACACAAAATAGACTTCTGAGCCATTGGGAAGAGAAGCGATCAAATAGGGTCATTGGCAGGATGCTGTGCAATTTGGGGGCTGAAAGAGTCCTAGGGCCTCTTAGAGAAAAACAATGACTCAAAGCCAGACCACAATCCAGTCCGAATTGTGAGGAGTTTTGGCATAAGGCACAGGAGCCAGAGACCTTTGGAACATTGTGAACTTCAGCTGACTTTGCTTCTGACAGCAAAAAGCTGAAGAGAAACAGAACCTTTGACTATGCAAGGGAGTGACCAGATCGGGGGGAGAAGAGAAGATCCAGAAGTGGGTCTCATCTCAGCTGTGGATGAGACCTGAGCTGGTGGGCATTAATCTGACTTAAACTTTCTTTCATTAGTGTTATGTACTGGCAGCTCCTGAAGATATGCCACTGGTCATCTGAGGAGAAGGAAGGGAAAAGGAGACATTCACAATGGATGGAAATAACAAGTAGCCCTTCCAATCTCCTCATTACCCTTTTGTTTAAACCAAACATTTCTGTTTTTCAAAGACAGGTTCTTCAGTCCATTGTGTGCTCAGCCCTATCACCGTTCTCCTCTTGCTTCTTCCTCTCTGCTCCCTTCTCTTACCAATGCAGTTTCCTTATGCCCAAAATGGGACATGCATCAGGGCAAACCTGTGTTGTGGCAGTTCCTGAGAAGGTAATTTTTGTCTCCAGCTACTCTCAGATCCAATTTCATACTTTCCAGGTCTCCCTTCCTAGCTCCGTGCTGCGACTCCCTTTCCACCCACCCGCTGCACGTCTCTGCATACAAATAATACCTTGTCACTAGACTGTCAACAAGTCCTGGCTGAGCACACGTAGCATCTAATGTTTTATGGCAGAAATTGCCAGTTGTAGAATAGGCTCCAATGCCAAAAAAGGTATTTTGCAGATGTTTTTTCAAGTCAAAACCATGGCATTTATCAAAACAGAAGTATTTGCATCCTTGTTTCTACACGATTTAGTGCATCATATTGCTAACCCTAGGAGAAGCAATGGTTTATTTTCTTTCCCCCCCTGCAGAGCTCTGTGTATCTCATGAGACATCTTTTATCTCTTTCTTGAACATGTACCATGCATTAGTGCTTTGTACCAAAACCTCTCCCCTCTCCAGCCGCGTGTGGCTCGTTTCATCAGTGAGCTGCACTGATTGAAGGTAGGTACAACTGCTCCAAAGTCTGGCTTTTGGGTCTCCTGGGCAGGGAGGTGGCCCTACAGCCCCCAGGGGTGCAACTGTCCCACCTTCCCTCCCCGTGGAACTGTTTTCATCACTTCATTGCAATTCTCTCTGAAAAGATGTGTGTTCCTGAACAGAGGGTTATCCTGGGTCTCTGAAACCCTCATTCACCAGTCACTCTGGGAATTGTGAGCCAGTGCCATACTGTGAAACTGAACCTGGAATCCACAGCCACCCCACGAGGAGCTTATCTTTAAAGAAAGGGTTTAGGTATTGCTTGGGTGAGGAGATGATGTTTATTGAAAATAAGTTTGGTCAACCTTAAAGGAACTTTGCCTTTAGATATATAAGAATGTGTTTATTATATAGACATGATCTGAAGATTTCTTTGTTTCTGGTTTGAAGAGGAGTGGCAAATAGCTCGCTGGTGTGATGAACCAACTTGTTTTCTATCTACGTGGAATTAAGTTTCAGTGCATTTCTGTAACGTCTATAAACACTGGAATAAACAGCAAAATTAATTTTTATCCCCATCGCAGGCTTGGGGAGCACCCATTCAGATGTGAAGTAGGATGCACGATTGCAAAAGCATTTTCAGAAATAGCTGGAGTGATTTGCATTGTAAAAAGAAAATAAATATTTAAAGGAGGTGCACTGGAAGAGTTCAGAGAGGGCTCAAGAGCTTTGCGAGAGATCAGAATGGGACAAAGAGCAAATATCCCTGCAGGGGAGGGAATGGGCAGGCTGGGGTTTTGCTGGTATTTTTATTTATAATCACACTTGAAAGCAGTGGTTTCTTTTTGTAAGAAGTAAATAATGAATGGTGCTATTTTTAACCTCCTGCATTTCATCTACAAGAGGCCTGGCAGTATATAAAACAGAGTATTCATCGCGTCGTTAACGTGAACTGCTCGACTCCTTGAATAATAACTGCAATCTATAAAGCTCTTGGTTTATTCCTGGTCATTCAAAGAACAGATTGGATGAGCAGAACACAATTGTCAGCTTAAGGTTGCCATCAAACTGTTGATTTTCAGGGCCTGGCAACGAATCCTGGCCATTCTAAGGATCTGGGTTTTGGTTTTTTTTCCTGTCTTAATCATACCCATTTTCCTCTCAAACTGAAGAACCAAAGAGAATACCTCAGAAAAATCAAAGCAGTCTTGGCAGTGCTGCAGAAACTTTAATTTATTAGCAAGTAGCAGGGAGCTGTAATCAGATAAACTACATAGTCATGGGTTTGATTTCTAATGCCGCCACCTGCCATAACGCTCCCCTCCAAGAGCATTTGAGGTGGAAGCCTTTTACAGGAAAAACTGCAAAAGAGCAGATCAAAAGACAGTCGATGGGCCTGTGATAACAGGGGACTCACAAAATGCTGCCAGCACCTCATAGGAAATTTTTAAAAACATTGTTCGGGAACAGTTGTGCTTGTGGATTGTATTTCTAATTAAAAAGAATGCCTTTGTTCTCCCGCTTTTGCTAAGAGTATTTGCATGAACCCTGGCCTCCTGCCTGGCAGTGTTGTGATAGCGTGGCCTGAAACCCTCTCTGGAGGTTGTGTTTTTCACAGTGATCAGTCCTGATTTTACAGGAGGCAGCGGATATGCTGCTGGTGGAGACAGACTAATGAAGAAATCCAGTGAGAATAGATTACAAATCTTTTTTTTTTTTTTTCCCCTCAATTTCATTTTCTGCAATCAGTATTGATTTGCTCCTGAGGTTAAATCTTCCTTAAACTGATGCGTAGGTAGGTGCAAGGCTCTGTCCAGGATGCCAGCACTGGAATGTGTGGTTACATATACGGTGATTATTGGGGTATTTTTCTTCAAAAAGTATAAGCAAGACTTGAAAAACAACTAATTCCTTCTATGTGGTTGGATAATTGAACCAAAGTAAATTTTCCAAATTCATCAGATCTTATCTATGGCTTTTGCAACGTCCTTTCCAGGTCCAATTGGCACAAATATCCATTTTCTTTTCTATCTTCACTTCCTCTCTCACCTCCCATAGACCTTCAGTCCTTTCCACACAGAAAGTCAACACTTTCTTGCTTTCATTCTTTTAAACACTCTCAAAGTGTTTAATCCTGAAAATTTACTGGGATTAGGCCAGATTAGTGCTTGAAAAGAAGAGGAATGCTGGGTGGTGCTGCTTAGATGTCAAACTGTACCATAAAGTGCTGACACCTGTATTTCTGCAAAAATCATGGGGCAAGCACATGACAGTGATTTCTTCCTAAAGAATAAATGCAGAGTGATTCTGATTTGCCTCCTGGTTATTCTCAGAGAATTCACTTGGTGCTTTCACAGCACTAAGTGCTAGATGTGAGGGGTTTTTTATTCCAGAAAGAACTCCACCAAGCAGAATGTGTTGTTTTTGCATAACAGCTCTCTGAGCTCGAGCTTCAAGGAAAAAAGTCTTAATGTTGTGAAACTGCTGGTGTTATCCCAAGAGCTGGCAGTCCTGCTTGTGCACCTCACTAGTGGCAAGTGTTGCTGGAACTCTCAAGCTCAGTGGACTCCTTGTGAGTCCTGGGGAGCCCAGGGATGTGAGGAGTCACTGCCTCTTGGTGGAAGTGCCTCTCCTCCACACTCCCTTCGTGGCAGAGCTCAGCTTTCAGTTCAAGGTCTGATGGCATAAAGCTCCTTTATTCCCTTTTTTTTTCCCTTTTCTTTCCATTTCACTCATGCGTATCTTCCCCCAGGCTTGTAGGGATATTTTTCTGAGTAAAAATGCGAAGATTTAACCCTACAGCAGTAGTTTCATTCCTCTTGCAGCCTATTTTGGGGTGTCTCAGATTTCTCAAGAATTAATGTGTTGTCTCTCATACAGGAGAGCACCATTACTGAGAAGCAGAGACTGACTTTTCTTATACTTGAAATTTTGTGTTTTATATTACAGACTTTGTAATCCTAAACCTAAGGACTGGTTTTGTTTGTTTGCTGGTTTTGTTTGGTCTTTTTTACAGTAGTCTGGTATTTTTCTGGCAACAAAACCTTTCTCCTTTATCTAATGGCTGACCTCCTGTTGCTCTACTCCTCTGCCAATAGCAGAAACCCATGCTGATGATGGGCTGACTGGTTTCCACAGCTTTTCTGTGACAAATATAATTTATTACTTTTAGGTGGGAGATGGGGTTGCATCTTCCAAGCAGGGAGAGACCTATCAGGACCTATCAGGGAAGGAGCTGTAGGAAAGGACACTTAGGCTGAGTCTGTCTGTCTGTCTGACAGATGAAGAAGTGCTGGAAGAAGAAGTGGAGGCAGGAATGCAGAGCGTTCCACCAAGTGTTCCTTGCTGGAAGGAGTTAAGGCTGTGGAGGCTCATACATGATCCTAACTATTCCAAAGGATCCACGATAATGCTGTTTGCTTGCTCCTTAAAGACTCCTACTGTAGTAGCTCATACACACAATTAATAACTCTTTTCTCCCTTCTCCCTCTAGAGAGTCACTCTTTGGCCCAGGGCAATCAAAGAATTCTGATAAAGCCATGTTTGAGAGACATTGAGCTGTCGGGAGAGTCTCCGGGAGCAATTCACCGTGGCTGTGGCAACAGAGAGACCCTGCTCCCATCCAAAAGTGTTTTAATCCTGTTTTCTCCTAGGGAGTCACAGCTTTGCTGCTGCTGAAGACGGGAGATGTGATAGTCGGCACCGGAGGAGGGGTTGTAGCTCTCTGTAAAGGCTCCAGCTACAAAATAATGAAGTGAGTTTGTAGATGGGAGAATCAGGAGGGTAGAGATGACACTTCTCCCAAAGGGTCACAGCATAAGAAGGAGTCATTTTTACCTAAAGGCCTAACCCAAATAAATCTCAGTTTTTCAGTCCCACTGACAAAATAGACCGTGTGGTTCCAGCATAATGAAGTCAGAGCAGACTGAAAATTCCTGCACACATTTGCACAAGAGTGACTTGCACTACACATCCTTCATTCTAAATGGCCGTTGTTCCCTTTTAGGCATTAGGAGTGTCAGGTCCTAAATTGATGCAAAGTGAGATGGGTCTGTTGAAGTCAGTAAAATTATGCTTATTTATGCCAGCAGAGAAAGGAAGCACTGGCCATCTGAAAAAGGGGTTTATTGGAGGACATGGAATTGTAAAGGAGGGTTCTGCTAATTTTATGCGTGTGTCTGGAAGTGCTCTGTTCTGCATACAAGCCAGAAAGCTGCAGGCATCATTTCCCCGTATGCAATTTGAAAATTGGGCTCACAGCTATTCATTTTTGCCTTGTTTGAGTAGCCAATTTAAGCGTACAATTCTGCAAGCTTAGCTTTGTCCAATTGAAACTATTCCCAGAAGATCTAAACTGTGGGGAAATATTCTTGAGTGTGAAATATTTAAACACACTTGAGCAAGAATGTCCAGAAAGATGCTGTTACCTTGGGCCCTGCTCCAGGGGACAGTCAGGATCGTATGAATTATTAACATGTGACTGGGAATGAAATGTTAGTCCTGACCACGTTCCTGTAGATCGATCTCACAGCCCAGAACGGAGCTTTCTGGGGAAACAGGGAAAGTCAAGGCTCCATAAAGTTGGGTGAAAAGGAAAGCTGGAAAATAAGTTCCTCAAGGTCAACGTCAGGCCAAGCGTCTGCTTTCTCTTTAACAGGCAAATTCAAGTTTGTGGGGCTGTCACTTCCCTGACACGCAGAGGTCAGGGCCACCAGTTCTTCGTAGGGACAAGTGAGTGCCAGATTTATCGAGTCAACTACACGGAGTTTAAAGAGGAGCTGATTGCTGCCTGTCACAACGAAGCTGTCCACGACATCGTTTTCCCTTTGTGAGTATATCTGGCCGGGATACTTTTGGCTGGTAAGGAAGTGTGAGGAAGCTGCAAATAAGGTCAGTGCACTTGTGGAAATACCTTTAAACCAACAGGAACCTACCAACATCTTTATGGGATGATTTCACCCCCCAATGAAAGGCAAAGGTGATGGTGAGCAGCTGCTTGAGAGCAAAAAGCACTGGTTCGGTTTGAGAATTGGAAAAATCTCTGCAGAAAGAATTCTAAATATAAAAACTAGAATTATTTATGTTTGGGTAATGGCAGCACTGGCAACTACCCCTTTTCTCCTGTGAGACTGGGACCTCTTCACCTGCCAGCTGAGTGAGTCCTGAAAGGCTGGGTTTGGGTACCCTCTTGCAGCCAGAGCTTGTAGAGGTGGCTGCTTTTCTGCCTGCCTGGACCAGCCGCTGGGACCTGACTAACAGAGCTGTTCAAAGGGGCTTTTTTGGGTCTCTCAGCCTCACTGAGGATTTCATGTTTGACAATATGGCATGTTATATTAAATTCTAGGCTTGTGACGAGAGATGCTGGGTACACACAACCATCATTCCCTCTTCCCGTGTGGTAGGATTGTACACTTTATTTAATAAAAAACCCACAATGGATCAGTTGTTTCCACACAGAACAGGAGTTTGATCCCAATGAGAGGTTTTATTTTTGGCATGTTGTTACTGCATCGCTTCTTGCCGCAGCACAAAGTGTCAGAACTTACCAAGAATTTTCCTCTCTGCTTCTCACCAGCCTGAAAAATCCACCTCCTTCTAATTTCAAGCAAAAACCATTTGGAACTTGAGGGTAATCTGCTACTAATATACCTGAGTGACACGTCTGTGTCACACAGGTATTTGGGTGGGCTGAATTTAGGGGTGATTGGAAGGACTACATCCTTGCATCTGTAATTTAGCAGTTATCTGTTAACTGCTTTTGAACCGAGCCTGTCACTGATTGGTAAATAGAGATGTAATTTAAGTCTTCTGCCTTATTTCAGAATACTTCAGCTGCTGATGTTACCCTGCTTTATCAAGCACCAGCACACGCTGGGCTTGAAAGGGGCCATGCTTTTGTTGAGCCACTTTTCTTTGTCCTGGTTCCTCTTCCCGGGCGTTGATGGTGACGTTGAACAAAAGCTGGCGGTACCTTTCTACACTTGAGTCTCTGTCGTGTCCCTGGGATGGATGGTTTAGAGCTTGTTTCAAAGCGTTCAGTCCCAGAGCCTTAGAAATGCTGCAGGTCTTTTTTTTTTTTTTTTTTTTATTCAAACATACATAACAAGTATATTATGAAGAGGCTTTTGCCATCGTTTCCATTGCCTTCAGCGATGTTGAATAGGAATCATCCAGTAAGCAAGATAAAAAATGACATCTTTACAATATGAGGCTGCTGTTAGTCCCTGATGTTACAGCTGGGCAGTGAGCACCTCTACACCCACTTCTGTGTCCATTAGAGACAGCACGTGAAGTTGTTTAGAGGCTGAATGCGGGAAATAAACGTCACAACTTCACCTGAAGTAGAAAGAATTCTTTTCATTTCACTGTCATTTAACTGTTTCTTAAAATGAATCTCTGAATAGAAAGCAAACCAGGAGAATTTTACGTGAGCAAGGTGATCCTGTGAGAAGGGCCTTTGTCTTAACCCTGGTGGGCCCTCCTGGGCAGATGATGGTTGCAGGTCAGGAACCGCCGAGCTTTGAAAGGACTATTTAAGGTCTGAGAAGGAAATCAGAAGCGGTTTCTGTACGCCCTTCCTCATGATCTCTCCTCTCTGAATTCTCCAGTGGATCTTCCAAAGTGTTCGCTACCTGCTCCAAAAATGACATTCGAGTGTGGCACACCCCGGAAAACAAGGAGCTCCTGCGCATCACTGTCCCCAACTTGACCTGCCATGCCATAGAGATTATGAGGGATGGCAGGAGCATCATTTCAGGTAAGGATCAAGCAGATGCACTGTTGAGTCCAGGCTTTAAGTGTTGCCAAATTTAATAAAGATCAGTATGTTGAAGTGAAGAGAGGTTTAAATTGGGAATCGTTTTAAATTCAGTTCATTGCTTGACCCAAAGATCTCTTTGCTTGCAGTGATGGTGCCTGGGGAAAGCAAGGTTTTGAGACCTTACTTGGGATGAGAATTCCAGCAATTCAGAACTCAGTTCAGTCACATTCCAAAGACCTAATTCTAAAATATTAACCTTGTTGTATGTAACAGATTAACATACGATGTGTTTAGACCACCTTTTGCATAAACCCTGCTGCCCACCACCACGTGCAGAGTGCTTACAGAGGAACTACTGCAGTCCTAGAATGCAGCCCCCCCCCCAGTACCAAACCAATCTGCCCATAATAGAACCAAAAAGAAGAAAGCAAATTTCAATGGTTTATCTGGGGCTGTAGCTCTCATCTACAGTTTCCACATGTGTACGTACCGGTGATCTAACGGGATGGGCCTTGTAAAGGAACTAAATAAAAACCAAGTTCGTTTGGAGAGAGACACAAGAACATGAGGAAGGTCTGTGCTTCTGGGTAATCTGTTATTTTTTATTCCTCAGCTTGGAATGATGGTAAAATCCGTGCCTTCACGCCAGAGACGGGCCGGCTGATGTACGTGATTAACCATGCCCATAGCCTGGGAGTGACGGCAATCGCTGCTGCCAGCGACTCCAAACGCATCCTTAGCGGAGGAGGTGAAGGGCAGGTAATTTTGGCTTAAAACCCCAGCAAAAAGAGCAGCTCCGTGGTCCTGTCGCGGGGCCTGCAGATTTGTCTGCGGCTGCTGAGTCAGGACGGGAGCTATTCTTAGCTCTCGCTTGAGCAAAGCAGAGTTCCAAAATATTAGCTTTTGATAGATGCAAATCTCTTGCTCTCAGGGAGCATAAAATAATGCCCCGGTTTCTTCTGGATTTCTCTTGGAAATCCTTTAAATGCAGAATATGCTCTTAATCCTTTGTGTTTGTTTGTCTCTCTCCCCTATATTTGGCTGATCTGCATTAGTCATCGTTTGCAGGCCTCTGTCTAACTGTGCTCTAGCACAGATTTTCTGTCTGGCCTTCCTTTGGAAGGCTTAGTCCTGTCCAAACTGACCTGTTTGAATTCATCTAATACCACAAAGTTCACTTGATGTCACTGTAGCGTCTGTGGGGCAGCTTCCTAATTTCCTGGGATGGTACTGTCTGATTTAGGTGATAATGTCAATAAAAGGCAAATAATCACTCAGTTTCTAGTACAGTTATGGTAATATTCAATACAAGTAACAGGTTGCTCTAGTGGCTGAGGTTGAGGGGGTCAATTGTATGTGTGTGGTTGGACTCTGTGATCTCAGAGGTCCTTTCAAACCATGAAGATGCTGTGATTCTGTGAAAAATCAGAAAGTATGCTGTAGGCATCATACCTGTGCAGTTCTGTCATGGTTTTGGCCAGATTGATCATGCCAGTTTTTTTTTTTCAGGCAGCATAAAACAAATACTGGGTGCTTTGGCTACTCCATCCACTTCATATGGTGGTGGCTCTTTTCAGTCTGTAAAAGTGACACTCCTCCCCTAATGTTTAAATAACCTAAACACAGGGGCCTTATTTGTATTAAAAATAAAATCAGATTTGGGAGGCTCGTGCTCAGCCTCTTGCCTTGCTTTGGGCTTTCTCTCTGCAGTCTGGTGAGCGCTCACAACCAGCCATTTAATTGTGTGTGGATTCCTGGATGTGAGTCCAGGGCTCTGTGCTTTGTTTGTGCACCCTGACGTGAAGCGAGGAATTAAACTTGGGGTCTCCCAAATCTCAGGGTGATGCCCTAATCAGTGACCCATCTTCCTGCATCATCCCCCACCTCAGTGACGCCTCATCTCCCGGTGCAGAGACATTAGAGACAATGAGCCACTTCAGCCCTTCATTAATAAAAGATCAGTTTTTGGATGATTAGCGCTAGAGGATGCGGAAGAGGGAGGACCTAGATTCTGTGTCAGCACACACAGACCAGCACCAGCTCTGGTGAGTTGATCTCTGAATTGAAAAGAGCCTGGCTGAGAGAAGAACTAAAGCTAAAGGTTGGTTAAGTAGGAATGAGAACTGCAGGGGAGCACTTGCAGTATTCATTCGGAACACAAAAGAAAGGCTCTTCTGAAACGTGAATAATTCTGTCAAAAGTCGGTCACCTGGAAGCTGGGACTTTCAGGGGTTCTTCAGGGACCTGGATGCTCTGATCGTTTATCAAGCGGGAATTGGGCATCCAGATCCTACAGCACCAGGCTTGGAAACGAGGAAGGTGGTCAGCTCAGCATCTAAATTTCAAAGTTTCACTGGGATTTGACCTTAGTGGAATGTAAAAGCAAAAAGATACCATGAAATTTGGCACTAGCAGGATGGTAAATGGAAGGTGTCAAGGATCAAGCCCTCAAAGCAGAAAGATTTTTGCTGTTAACCCCACTGGGAAAAGAGGTGCTTTCAGGCACATATTTCACATCAAAGAGTTAAAGAGCTGGTTTGTATTTACTTACTGGTGGTGTGTGTAGCACAAATAGCAGGTACCCTCTTTATATTCCTCAGCAGAAGCTGTGCTCTTTGATCTTTAAAGCACCACTGGAACTATATCATGGACTAGATGCTTTTTGCTGATTGAGAGTTGAGTAAACTGAAGCACGGGAGAGAGGAGACTTGGCAAAAACAAGGTCTGGGTTAATGGGCAGGAGTTCCTGAACCAAAGGGATAACACTCTCAGGAATTCAGCTCAGTTTCATGAGTCAGCTGCAGGAATAACCCACAGGAAAATAGAGACAAGTCTATTGAGATTCAGTTCCTGCCTGTGTTATCCAAAAAAAGAAGAGTTCAGGAAAGCCCCAGGCATCCTCCTGAGCTGGGTCAGCACCGGATGGTACAAGAGCAGATGTTTGTTGCTGATTTTCAGGTGAGGATCTGGGAGATTGGTGAGAGGACTCAGAAACTGATAGAAGTTCTGAAGGAGCACGTGTGTGCTGTGTCCTGCATCAAGATTAAGAAGAACGACCAAGAGTGTGTCACAACCAGCCTTGACAGATCGTGCATCGTCTGGGATATTGTGTAAGGGACAGATAAGTATTGCCAGGCCATTAAAATGTGAGGAATGTTGGGTCACTGTGTCCTATTTGGGACACCACATAGCGAGGAGGAGGGGAAAAAGAGCACTAGGAAATAAAAATTACTAGAAAGAACAATCAATTGAGGGAATGTAGAACCTCCAATGCTGGAAGCTTTTCAGAAAGGTTTCAACAAACATTTGTCTCGGGTCGTTCTCTTGTGTTGGGTCTTGCTTGGCCAAGGAGGTGGAGCAGGTGATTTCCTAAATGTCCACCTGGCTCCTTTTTCCAGCACTGTATGACCGTTGTTGAGCTATTGCAGATCTGTAGGCCCTCTGCTTTGGGGTAAGGGCAAGGAAATAGGGAATAGCACCTGGAAAGTATCTGGATTACAAATTTGCATTTCATATGACACAGATGGAAAGTCTTCCGAGGCAGCTGTAATGGGGGGGCACGGAGGTGATGTCCCCGATAGGCTTTGTGAAACCCTGAGCTCAGAGCAATACCTGAAAATACCCAAATAGAAAGAGAGATCTGATGCACAGCACCAGCAGGGATAGTTCAGGCAGTCAAAGCTCATTTTTTGACCCTGTCCTGTTTCGGGGGTGTTTTGCAGGCGTTTTGTAAGAAAGCAAATGTTTCTCGCCAACACGTTGTTCAAATGTGTGTGTTACCACCCCGAAGTGTACCAGATAATCACCGCTGGAACGGACAGAAAGGTGAGCAAAACTGCAGGAATTCCATATGTCATCATTCCAAAACACAACGTGTGGGGCTTGTTACGTGATGAAACTCTGGTACCTCCACGGAGGTTGGTGTCAGAGGGCAGGATCTGAGTGCAGTTGGTGCACAGCTGAGCTCTCCCCTCTGCTCTGCTCCCCAGGTTGCCTACTGGGAAGTGTTTGATGGCTCTCCCATCCGAGAAGTGGAAGGGTCTGTGTCTGGTACCATCAATGGCATGGACATCACATCGGATGGGGAGCATTTTGTCACAGGTGAGGAGGTGCATGAAGCTAGAAAGAGAAGGTTGTATTTAGGGCAGGAAAAGGAAGGCAATGAACCAAGAATCTCAGTAAAGAAAGAAAAAGGCAGGGGGTCAGCTAAAGGGGAAAACAAAATGAATCACTGAATGAATAGTTAGAAAAAGGCAGTGGTTCAGCCTTGGAAAATCATAGAATGGTTGAGTTGGAAGGGGCCTTAAAGACCCCACGGTGCCACCCCCTGCCCTGGGCAGGGACACCTCTCACCACACCAGGTTGCTCCAAGCCCCCTCCAACCTGCCCTTGAACCCCTCCAGGGATGGGGCAGCCACAGCTTCTCTGCTGGAGCCCCGAGCCCTTCCCTCCCCCCTGAAGCCACAGTGCTCAGGGGGTCCCACACTGGCTGTCCCTGCTGGGAATGCACAGCTTCTGCTGGGGAATGGGCTGGGGATAGTCCTTGTGTATCTTGTATCAGTATTAGGGTTAATAGTGGTCCTTTAGTATTGTTAAATATTTAGTCGTATCCTATTAAATCTGTTAGTATTTCAACCCTCGTGTTTCTTTGTGTTCCTCAATTCCCCATCCGGGTGGGCAGGGGTCATCAGGTGATAGAATAATTATCTAAACGACAAGAATTTGTTATGAGTTTTCTCAAACCATACCAACCTCTTAAACAAACATTGGTCAAGAGCCTTTTGAAGGCCCTTAATATTATTAGTGCCTTCTGCTGGCCAGAGCCCATGGTGATCTGCTGGTGCAGGTCCTGAGCACTCTACTGGACGACTTCAGTTGAGAATAAGTCGTTTTTACCATAACGTATCCTGCCATAATGCCCGAAACAACGTATCCCACTCATCCTAAATCAGTTGAATGCCTGAGGATCCCCCTGCCCGTGGACACGAAGCAGCAGAACTCTGTGTAATCCTTTGCTCTTCCCACTGCAGGTGGCGATGACCATCTGGTGAAGCTGTGGGACTACAATGAGGGTGCGGTGACTCACGTCGGAGTGGGCCACAGTGGCAACATCACCCGTCTCAAGATCTGCCCCGAGAAGAAGAACATTGTGAGTGTGAGTGCAGACGGTGCCATCCTGCTCTGGAAATACCCAGAATTGCACTAAGAGCCACCACAGGAGCTGCTGCTTCCTCAGCTGTCCCCACATCCTTTTCTCTTCCCACTCACCTTGTTTTAAAGCACTTGTACTATTAGAGGAGATACTATTTTTATTCTTTCTGCTATGCATTTATCAGATCCTTTAGATATCCTTTCTAGCAGTGAATAAATAGGACTGATTTTTTTCGGGGGGGCTAAGCGTTTTCTGTTCCTTTCAGATTGGTGTGAAAGGATTCCTCACTCCTGCAAATCATCTTGGCTGTTGTTCTAACACTTGCATGTTGTTGCTGCCACCTTCCCTGGCAGTCACCTCGCGGAGTCTTACTTGTGTGTCTGCTCATTTGTGGGCTCTCTCTTGCTTTCACGTGGGCTCTCTCTTCCCTACCCCTCTCTGTCCCTTCCTTTAATGAATCACTTGTTGTGTAAATTCAGTCTTGTGTGTTCATTTCCATTTGTCTGGTGCTGATTAAGGAAAAAGCCCTGAGCTCCAACTTGGGCGTTTAACTGGGAAGCTCTTTTGAGTGGAGCTTTTAAATCTCTGTTCTCAAAGGAATCCAAGGACGTCGGGGCTTCTTCGTTTGCGGTGTCCAATTTAAAACTCTCCGCAGGGGCCTGGTTTTCAAGAGTGAGAGTGCAGTCATTTCTCAAAATGCCTGGCTCTTTCCAGCCAGACACACTCTGATTCCTGCTCATTGGCCTGATTTTTCAAACAGGCTCCAAATTTGCATGAAATATAGATTTTCTCTGAGAATGAGGACCCGGTATCATTTCTGCTATTAAAACCAACAGCTCTCAAGATGCTGTTTGTTTAAAGATCAGTGCAGGCAGCTGGGCTGTGAAGTGATGTGAGTGAAGTAAATATTTCTTTTGCAGGCACTGAAGGCCTGTGAGAACTCTGTCATGAAATGAAAATGGTAGCAAAATGTTGCATTCCATAATGTTAAGGCTTACAGATGTTTTAGTTAACGAAGATGATGGTTTAATGGCAGTGTTGGCTTGATACTGTCATGCCTGGATCGATAGCGTGAGCTGTTCTGGCAGGCAATGGGGGATGGCCATTTAAAGGTATAATTGCTTATTATTTCTTCATATACCACTAAAAATGTTTACTGCTCGTACCACAATAAGGGTGGATCCTTCTCGAAGGGTGTCTGTGCACATACTTGTGCATCAAACACCGTGCAACTCCTGTTCCTTCTGGGTCAACTTTCTCTGCTCTTATTAATGGAGTCTCAAGCAAAGGAATTAAGTCATTCCTCACTCTTTTTCTCTGGAGTCGAGACTCGATGCTCCCCAGGGATAAACACTCCAGCAGGTTCTACAAGCTCCTCGGCGATGCTCGCTGTGGTTTGGAAGGCTGGAATGTGGGATGGAGAGGCAAAACATTTGGGCTTGTGCCATGGGAAGGAAAACAGGAGTGGAGCCCGTGGGAGCGACCCAGCCCATCTCCAGGTGGTCTCACCACCACCTACCCAGGCAGAAGCAGCTGATGTTTCTCCAGGGGTATCAGCCAAAGCAAAGGTGTCGCTGGCAGAAGGGGTGTTTATGTACCCCCAGCATCTACTTGTGACCTCCCTGCCCCTGTATCTGCCTGTGTTCTCCTCGGGAGGAGGAGTGGCCAAGAGAGAGAGCCCTCCTTCTCTGGGACATCTCAGCCATCCAGGCTGTGGGTGCCCATGAGGAATACTGGTGGCCATGGCCCTGTGGAGATCCTGGCTGGGCACCGGGTCTGTACCCTGCCCTGTGGGGTCTGGGTTGTGTGATCTCCCCTGGGAGAGGGGGAACCTGCTGCAGCCCTTCACAACCTCCAGCACCTTCAGCTTCCCCATCCACCTGGATGTACCATCCCTGGCTGCTGGTAGAGCTCCTGGAGACCCATTTATCATCCAACTTGAACCACCTCCCCTTCGTTCCTCACCAACAGACCTGCCCTGCCATCAAGCTGGGTTTCTGCTGGTGCTCCCTACTCTGCCCTGAGCAGAGGGATCCTGCTTCCCAGCACCAAACCAGTGCTTTCCCAGTCCCCTGAAATTCTTGATTGGGCAAACATGGAGCTGAATGTCCTCTGTGAACTGGTTTGGATTACCCTGGAGATACCTGTGGTGCATTCCCACCCAAATCCTTTGCACCACCCCAGCCTGAGAGAGCCCGGGGTGGTTTCTGCAGCACAAACCCTGCTTGTGGCTGGTTTATCGGGGCTGGATCCCCCTTCCCACCCCCGGCTCCTGCTGTGGAGATCCCATCATCTCGCTTCAGAGGGGATAATGGGTGAAAAGAGCTGGGAGAAACCCTCTCCGTGAAGCAGCCAAGGACCATACACACGCTTTAAAAACAAAGTGCTGTTGCTGCAAACAATGTGCAGTGGTTCCTGCTGCTCAGGGTGAGCCACCAGCCGGCCGTGTTCAAACCCGACGGAGCACGTTCATCCCAGTCCATCAGCACGAGGCAAAATCCCAGGAAAAGCAGCATTTACCTGCCACGGTGCTGCTCCTCCTCAGGCACACTCCAAAAAGAAAAAAAAAAAGCAGGGGCCATACATCTTTAATAGAGGTGCTAAATAACTTAGTTTGCTCTCTATAATTTAATTATAGTTGCAGAGGGTGAATAAGGAGGTGTCTTCTGCAGGAGGAAGCTTTCTCCTTCTGCTGTGAGCCATGAGAGCAGATGTCACTGTTGGGTGGGGGGTTGCTGGTGGCTCTGTAATCACACCCCGATAACGGAGCCATC
The DNA here is from genome assembly GCA_004320125.1 of Scolopax mira. NCBI lineage: Eukaryota > Metazoa > Chordata > Aves > Charadriiformes > Scolopacidae > Scolopax > Scolopax mira. Next base: position 63,654 of record BJBW01010825.1, read on the forward strand.
AGATGATGAGCCCTGTTTTGCCAGCAGAGCAGCACTGGCGATTTCCTTGGGACGTAAAGAATCTCTTAAAGAACATCTCGGGCTTTGCTTGCCCTCATTTGCACCCAGAAAGTGCTTGCCAGTACCAGAGGGGTGCCAAGCCCTGCACCAACAGCACCCACCACCCCAGTCTGCACGGTGCTTGGGCAGGGTGCAGGCAGGGGTGCAGGCAGGAACAGAGGGAGGGATATGGGCAGGATGCAAGCAGGGAGCTGGGCAGGGTGTAGGCAGGGAGCTGGGCAGGGAGATGGGCAGGGATGCAAGCAGGGAGGCAGGCAGGGAGAATGGCAAGGTGCGGGCAGGGAAATGGGCAGGGAGAAGGGCAGAGGTGCAGGCAGGGAGATCAGAAGCGTACAGGCAGAAATATGGGCAGGGGTGTGGGCAGGGAGGCAGGCAGGGGTACAGGCAGGGATATGGACAATGTGCAGGCAGGGAGATGATCAGGGAGATGGGCAGAGGTGCAGGCAGGGAGATTGGAAGGCTGTGGGCAGGGAGATGGGCAGGGCTACGGGCAGGGAGATGGGCAGGAAGATGGTCAGGGGTGCGGGCAGGAAGATGGTCAGGGGTGCAGGCAGGGAGATCGGAAGGGGGTCAGGCAGGGAGATGGGCAGGGGTGCAGGCAGGGAGCAGGCAGGGAGATGGGCAGGGGTGCAGGCAGGGGGCAGGCAGGGAGGTGGCAGTGCCCAGACCATGCTGCCTGCCCCAGCCCCACCTGCCCCCCCGGCTCAGCCGATTTGCCCGCGGGTTTCGAGCCCCGGCAGCGGGACGGGGGTGTTGAAAGCCCGTTTCCACTCCAGCACACAGATGTTCCCAGCCCGTGCCAAGAGAGCGGGAGAGGCTTCAATAAAGAAAACATTGTCCTGTGGCAGAGCCCAGCGAGCATGTACAAAGATTTCTCTTCTTTTTTTCTTTCTTTTTTTTTTTTTTAAATGATTACTGCGATTTGGCAGCATGAAAATGGATTTCTGCAGGGCCAGAATCAGCTCAGCTCAGGTCTATTCAGGATATTTTTCTTGCGCTCATCCGAATATCCAAGAGCTCCCTGGGGTAGAGGCTCTTGCCCAGCCAGAGGAGACGTTTCTAACACCGTCCTGTCACCGGGTCTCTCTAATCAAACCCCAACTGCCCGTGTTGTTCTATTCATCCCAGCAGCCTGGTGTCCAAGGCACTGGGACAGTTCATGCTGGAACAACAAGGAATTTTCCATAATAAAAAACAGGCATTTTTTTCCCCCCCTGCTCTCTTTGCATTTGACATTTAGATTTTTCCCCCACCCCAAATTTTGCTCCTGGTACGTGGAAAACGGCAGCTTGAAAGGCAGAAGCTGGAGACGACCAGGAGCTCCCTAAAAAAGACATTTTTAGTGAGAAAGTGCTGATGCAACCCAGTGCTGCCGGCGCTGCAGCGCCAATAAATATTTGATTTCCCCCTGAATTAGGAAGGCGTCGTGTTGGGAACGGTCGGAAGAAGAGAGAAGACCACAAATAGGCTCTCGTGGAGAGGAGGATCAGCACGGAGAGCGTTCCTGGTGCTCAGGCCAGCGGGGGGGTGGCTTTGGCTCAGAATAAAGTGGCATTCCCTGTGGGAAAGGTACTGCTGCCTACTCCCTGCCTGCTCCCTGCCTGCTCCCTGCCTGCTCTGGGGCTGGGAAGGACGCTGCTCTAGCATCCCAGCAGGGATTCAAGTCGTTGGCCAGCACCTCCTGTTGATATTCCCAGTGGAGACATCCCTGGGGCAGCCAGGAATCAGAGTCTCAGTGCTGTTTAACTGCTGCCTGTTGTCAAGGAGCCCCTTTTATGATCTACTACTTTCTAATTTGGGCGAGTTTGGGGTCTTTTGAGTTGACTCAACTCTGTTTCACTGTCTCATTTTAGACCATTTCCATTTCACGTCTTCATCTGGTCTCGTTTTCTACCCAGCCCCTTCCAACCAGCGCTGGTTTCTGATCTGACTCCGGCTGGCTCTCTCCCTGCCGGGGTCCCCTCGCTTTTCCTTCAGGCTTTTCCTCATTTTCATTATCACTTTGGATTTCTGGTTCCACTTAGCTCAGCCCTGAGCCCTGCTGGGGTTCCCTCTCTCGCTCCCACCGCCGCTGTTTGGCTGGGGTGGGATGATGCTGCCAGGCTCGAGTGTCCGGCCAAAACCAACTGGAGAGAAACAACAAGTACTTTTATTTTTGACGAGCCAAGAGCTTTCTAGATTAGATAAACTCTGTTCTTCCCACACTGCGTGAAGCACAACCTGCCTTTGTTAAATAATTCACATAGAAAAAATCCCCATATCCTCATGCAAATGCCGTGGTGGACGCCCATCTCCATCTCCTAGGGGTTTGGAGCAAGATGATGCTGTAAGGAGGGCTGTGAAGCTGCCCAGGGGGTGCCCAGGGCTTCATGGATTGTGACTTTTGTACAGGAGAAGGGAACCTAATTTTAAGGACACCTTTCCAAAAGGAGCATTTTATATCTTGGCTTTATAAAGATGGATTTCACAGCATTTCTGGCCAGGAGGATGCTGAGAAAAGAGCTTCAGCCCTGGGTGCAGAGACAGTTTGAGAGTCGAAGCTCTGAGCTTGGGGGTGTTTGTAGCCAGAGTTTGGGCTCTGCTGGTCCCCGACTGCCGGAGCCAGCAAGACCTTCCCCCAGTCCAGCAGCTTTCCTCAGCCAGGCTGGGAGCCCAACACAGTGCAAGGGGCTTTCTCCAAGGCCAGATGGTGCTGGATGCCAGGATGCCACTGTGCTGCATCCCACCAGCCGGCCCAGTCCGAGCGCTGCCAAGCCCAGGAGCTGGTCCCCAGGTCACCAAAGGGTCAACTCCATCCCACCAGGGCAGGGCTCCTTCCCACCTTCATTCCCATCCCGCTGGGAGGAGAGACAGGAGCCAGTGCCCAGGCTGGCCCCAGGGCAGCAGCCCCCCCGGATGGAGATCTGGACGGCTCCTAGAAGGGGGCTGCTGCCCTGGGAGCACCAGGTTCTCACGGGACGTCCCGTTCCCATCAGGGCCGGCTGTGGTGGGGAGGAAAACATCACCACAGCCCAGTCCTCTCTCCTCTCTGGAGATGCAGCTCCTGAGCCTGCTGCACCCTGGGGCCGCAGAGCTGTCCCCCGGGGGTCCGAGGGCAGCTGCTCCCCCTCCGTCTGCTTGGCACTGCCAGGCTGTGATGGATTTTGTCTGAGATCACGTCTGGCCCCGGTGGCAGCCACAGCTCTCTGCCCGCTGCCTCTCTGCCCTCCTCTGTGCCCACCACGCTGACAGCCTGGCATCCCCCAGGAGGGTCACTGTCTCCCTGCCACTCGTGCCCACAGGGAAAAGGGACCCCAACATCCAACAGCACCTCCTGGCCCTTCCTCCAACGTTTTGCCCCATCTCTTCTGAACCCACATCACCTTCAGCTGTGCCCAGGGCAAGGCTTGTGGCACATCCCCCATGACCAAGGTGCCCATGGGGCTGGGAAGGCAGTGGGGGGTCTGCCTGGCACAACAGGCCCTTCTCTGTGGGAAGGGGAGATGCTGCTGAAGGCTGCCAAGACCCACAAGGATGGAAAAGAGTTCCCAGCACCCACAGCCACACTCAGCCCCCCAGGGACCCCCTTCTTGTCTCAGCATCAGCCTTGACAGCCCTCCTTGTGCCACCTGGTGCCATGGGATGGATCCAGCTGACACAGGGGACTGATACGGCTGAAAACCACCCCTCAAAACCACAGTGGGTTTCCTCTGCTGGTGGTGCTGCAGGTGGAGAGCAGGGAGCTGACCTGGTGGCCTCGGCCATCCTGTGTGTCCCCACCTGGCCAGGCAGGTGGGCACCGTCCCTCCAGACCCCAAAGGAGCACCCACACGTGGTGGCAGCCAGCGTTGGGTGGGCAGGAGGTAGCTGAAGCCCCCACCTCTGCCAGCACTAGACTGGTGACCCTGCTTTTGTGGGTCTGTGTGGACAGAGCCCCTGCGGGACCCAAAACCTCAGTGTGGTGGGTCCAGAGATGACCATTGTCCCAGTGTCCCACCTGAGAGCACCAAGAGGTGGCAGGATCAGGACACGTCAGAGTGATGCTGCGATGCCCTGGGGTGGTGCTGGAGGTGGCAGTAGATGCCGTTGGGGGGACATGGCTGGGACTCTTGGGAAAGCCCTGAAGTGGCAGGGAGCTGGGGTACCCCACAGTCATACTGGGTGTGTGTGTGTGTGACATGGCTGGAACTCCCGGGAAAGCCCTGGGGTGATGCTGGGGACCGGGGTGTGTGTGTGGGGGGGGGGGGGGGGGGGGGGGGGGGGGGGATGCGGAGGGGACATGGCTGGGAATTGTGGGGAAGCCCTGCAGCCACAGAGGGGACAGGGGTCTGGGGGGTACCCCACAGTGATTCTGGGGGTGGTGGGTGACACGGCTCATGGGGACTCGTGGGAAAGATCCTGGGGTGATGCTGGGGGGCAGTGGGCTGGGATACCCGGGGTGATGCTGGGGACTGGGGTACCCCGAGATGATGCTGGGGGAAGCAGGTTGGGGTACCCCGGGGTGATGCTGGGGACACCGAGTCAGCCGGGGCCTCTGCCGCCCGCCGTCAGCGGCAGCACCAGCTCCCCGCTCCCTCCTCCTCCTCCTCCTCCTCCTCCTCCTCCCGGCTCCCTTCCCGCTCCCTTCTCCCAGCGCCAGCCCGGCCGGGGGAGGAGCCGGCCGCGCACAAAACCGCCCTCCTCGGCCCCTCCGGCCCCCGCACCGGCACCGGCACCGGCGGCGGGGGGTGCCCAGCGCCCGCCCGGGGCCATGAGCGCCGCGGCGGGGCCGGGGCCGGCGGGGCCGGGGGAGGGCGGCGGCCGCCGGGGGCCATGAGCGCGGCGGCGGCGGCGGCGGCGGCGGGGGGGGGCGGCGGCGGCCCCGGGCGGCGTCGGGGGGGTGGCGGGAGCCCGTCGGGGCGGCGGGCGGCGGGGGGGCGGCGGCGGCGAGCGCTGCGCTCCCTGGGCAGCCTGGCCGGGCGGCTGCTCCGCACCTGGGCTCGCCTGGCCGGGGGTCGCGGCCGGCGGCGGGGGGCCACCCCGGAGGATGACGATGGGGGGTTCCGAGGAGGAGGAGGAGGGGGCAGGGGGGAGAGGCGGCGGCGGTTCCCCGGGGGGGCGGCCCCGGGGGGGAGCGGCGGGGAGCGGCCGCCGGGCGCGCAGGGGCTGCGGAACCACGGGAACACCTGCTTCATGAACGCGGTGGTGCAGTGTCTGAGCAACACCGCCCCGCTCGCCGAGTTCCTGGCCCTGGGCCGTTACCGCGCCCGGGGGGGCCGCGCCGAGGTCACCCACCGCCTGGCAGCCCTGGTCCGAGCCCTCTGGACCCGCGACTACACGCCGCAGCTCTCCGCAGAGTTCAAGGTACCGGCCCCCGGCCACCCCACCGGCCTCTCCCGCTGCCCCCCGGCACCCACCAGCATCTCCCGCTCTCCCTGGCATCTCCCACTGCTCCCAGTCCCACCACCACCTCCCGCTGCCCCCCAGTACCCACTGGCATCTCCCACTGCTCCCAGTCCCCAGCAACACCTGCTGCTCCCACAAGCATCTCCCACTGCCCCCCAGCACCCATGAGCCTCTCTCTCTACCCTCTGGTACCCACCAGCATCTCCCACTCCCCCTGGCATCTCCCACTGCTCTCAGTCCCCAGCAATACCTGCTGCTCCCACCAGCATCTCCCACTGCCCCCCAGCACCCACCAGCCTCTCCATCTATCCTCCGGTACCCACCAGCATCTCCCACTCTCCCTGGCATCTCCCATTGCTCCCAGTCCTCAGCGATACCTGCTGCTGCCACTGGCCTCTCACACTGCCCCCCGGCACCCACCAGTATCTCCCACTGTCCCTGACATCTCCTGCTTCTCCCAGTCCCCAGTGGTACCTGCTGCCCCCAGTACCTCCCAGCATCCCACTGCCTGACACCCACCAGCGCTCACTGCCCCCAGTGCCCACTGTCCCCCTCCCAGCTCTCAGCACCCACCGCCACCCTCCAGCACCCACCAGAACCCCCTCCTCCTGCTCCCAGCACCCACCGGCACCTCCTGCTCCCAGTACCTGCCAGCATCCCCCTGCTTAGCACCCACCAGCACCCACTGCCCCCCCTTCCACCTCTCAGCACCCACTGCCACTCTCCATCACCCACGGGCACACTCCTGCTCTCGAGCACCCATGGGCATCTTCCCCCTCCCAGCACCCACCCGCTGCTCCCCCCCTTTCCCAGAGGGACCTGGCTCCCTCCCTTCCCCGCAGGGACTGGTGGGGTGCAGTGGGTGCTCCGGGGGGAGCAGGGTGCTCCTGGCTTTTATTTCCCTTGTAGCAAAGTAACCCCAGCCCTTGCAGTGCAGCCTCTCCATGCCCTCTGCTCCCAAACACACATTCCTTGGGCACGGAGCAAACAAAAACCCCAAAACTTCCACCCTTCGCTTTGAATTTTCTCCTTCCAGATGGTTATTTGCATTTTCCATGAATTTCCACCTTTTTTTTTTTTTTTTAAATCTGCCTAAACAAGATTTTTTTCAATAAGAGCTGAGTCTGCAACTCATTTTGCTGGAAGCCCGTCCGTGGTGGCCTTGCTCCCTCTGCTTGTACTGGGATGCTGGTGCCACTGGGGGCCCGAGACATCTTGGCTCAGGGTGTTTCCCAGTGATGCTCGAGGTCTGATCCCTGTCCTGGCAGTTCCCAGGGTCCCGGTTGGAATCAGCACGGATGGTTGGGGTTTAGTTATGTCAGTTGGTTAAAATAGACAGGGGTGATCGGGGTTTCTCCCTCCCGGTGCTGGTTTTGGGGCTGAGATGCCCAAATTGTCCTTTCCTGTTCAGCTCTGAGCAGCCACTGCCAGCCCAGGCTCAGGGATGGGTCCTTGGGGAACCCAGTTCTGCCTTTTGGGGTGTTCCCAGGGCTCCCTCCCCGGGCTCCCCACAGAGAATGGGTTTTCTGGCCCTGTGTGTCCTGCTCTTTCGGGGTCAGGAACCCATCCTGGCTCTGCTGGTGCTCAGAGAGGTGACCCCAGCCTGGGACCACTGGGCTGGGAGCTGGCGATGGACCCTCCATAGGAGCCACCCAGGTGGGCCAGCAGCTCCCCCGCCCACGGGCCACACATTGGATGAACAGCCCTTATCTCTTCTAGGGCCCAGCATCACCCGACTGGGGAAACTGAGGCACGGGGGGCACTGGGCTGCTGGTGATGGGGTGGGAGGGTCAGGCAGGGTCTGGGGGGGAGCTGCTTCCCGCTGCCTATTCCCAGCGCTGGGAATTGCTTTCCCCTGGCTCTTGCACTGAGCCCGTGCCTTTGGATTGTGCAGGGGAGGGGGCAGCGGAGGGTCCCCATGGCTCACCTTGCCCCTCTGAGCTTTCTCGGGGTGTGCTCTGTCCCCTCCCGCCCTCATCCCATCAGATAAAAGCCAGGACACCGCGGTGATGGGCCACCGAGCTGCTGTCTTGGCCACGTGTGCCAGCATCCCCACCACCCTGCTGTCCCTGGGGTCCCCACGGTGTCCCTGCAGGGCAGGAGGAGGGCACAGGCTGTTGGTGGCAGGAAGCTGGGTGGTTTTTTTTGGGGGGGGGGGCTAAGAAGTGTCCACTCATGAGTGGGCTCAGCGCCCTCCCTGCCCCTGTCTCTTGCAGAACATCGTCTCCAAACACAGCTCCCAGTTCCGGGGCAACGCGCAGCACGACGCCCTCGAGTTCCTGCTCTGGCTGCTGGACCGCATGCACCAGGACCTGGGGGCCGCCTCCCCCGCCCAGCAGAGCCACCGCCGCCAGGAGGAGGTGGGTGGCCCCCACCGGGGTGGGTGGCCACACACCCTGGTTCAGGGTTTTGGGGTGTCCGTCTCAGGTCTGGGGCTGGGGAAGGGGCGAGATGTCCTGGGAAGGGGTGGGTTGGAGCCGTCCCCCCACCCTGCGATGGGGATGCGGGTGATGCAGTTTGGGGAGGGGGGAGGAGGATGGTGGGGTCTGGGTGCTGGGACAGCATGGGGGTGTCAGCAGGAGCCTGTCCAGCTGAGCACCCCAGTTCTGCTGAACACCCCGGTTCTGGTGGGCACCCTGTTTCTTGGGGTCGCTCCGTCAGGAGGAGATCCAGCCCCCCCCCCATCCAGCTGTAATTACAGTGCCCGGCGGCTTTGCTGCTGGCAAAACCAGGAATTAAGTGCCTCCTGGGCACAGGGGTCCCAGGAGCAGCTTCATCCTCCCTGTCCCCAGCTTGGGGCTGGGTGTGGGTTAGAGTCCCCTCGGGCATCCCCTTGCATGGACAGAGCTCCATCCACTTGTGGCTTCCAGCCCTTCTCTTACAGCCATCCCTGCACTGAGCTGAGCCGTCCTCAGCCCTGCCTTTCCCCAGAGGCATTTCTATCCCCGGGGCTGTTTGGGAGAGCCTGGCAGTGGGCAGATCCCCTTGCTCGATTTGGTCAATGCCAGGTGCCAACGTGTGCCACGAGCCGTGTCCTCAGCTGCTCGCGCTGGAGGCACCTGCCTGGCTCCAGGGACAGGACCCTTTGTGTCCCCTCAGCATCTTCCCTTTGGCTGAGCCTCTCTCAGCCCCTTTTGGGGGGTGCCACCCAAGTGGTGCCCGTGTGCCCACGTCCCTGGGGTGGGGGTGTCCTGTGGGGGATGTGAGCCTGAGTGATGGCTTTGAAGTGTCTGGACGGAGCTGGGCACACACGTGCCCATCCTGGTTGTTGGTCACAGGGGCTGGGGGACGAGGGCTTGTGCAGATACTGAAGGGTGGTGACAAGGGGCCCCAGGACAAGCCCGTGCCAAGGCTGGGGACCGGGGAGCTCAGCTGGTGGAAAGCAGAAGATGAGGAGGTGGGTGGTCCAGGGCACAAAGCTGGGCAGGCTGGAAGGGGGGAAATACCCTTGAGGCTCTTTGATGGGTGCCCACAAGGGGTTTGCTGTGCCACCTGCTGGGCTCTGGGGCCACCCGGGATGGGACCAAGGCTTTGGCTGCCGGGCAGGCTGGAGGTCCCCTCTCTGCCACACCAGATGGCCCCTGGCCCTGGGCTGACTGTAAGGACAGGTCAGGCTCAGCAGGACCCGGTGCCACCAGATGGCACGAGGAAAATCCACCTCCCGGCCAAACGCCTCCTTGCTTTTCACTCTTTCTCATCCCAACACTGAAAACTCCTTTTCTTACACCAAAAGAGCCCAGTCCTTTCCCAGGCTCCTGAGGCTCCTTTCTGCAATGTCTCTTGTGCCATCCGGCTCTGTGTGCCCGTAGCGGGGGTGAAGCTGGTGGCTCCTGCCCTCTGTGTGTGGGGCCGGGGGGGTCCCTGTGGTTCCCGGGGCAGGGGCTGGCAGGGAGGTGACTCCCAGCCAGGTGGGTTTGCCCGTGTGACGTGGGCACGTCCCAACATCCCCGTTCCCTACGGACCTGCCTCCTCTTGGGGTGTCCCCGGTGCAGGGCACATCCCACCTCCTGCTGCTGGTGCTGGCATCCCCCAAATTTGGTGGAGGGCTATATTGGCCTTTCCTTGGGGTGGAGGAATGGATCCTGTGCCCACCCTGGGAACGAGCATCCCACCAGTGCTGTCCCAGGTGTCACTCCCTGCCGTGCCTCAGTTTCCCTGTGCACCAAGCAGGGGGTGCTGGGCAGGGGTCACTTTGGCACCACCTTCAGCCTGTCCTGGTGCTGTAGGGACACCAAAGCTGGGCTTGGTTCACTGGGATATGTCCCCAGCCCCTTTAGGGACTTGGTTTAGGGGGAGATCAGGCAGTGCTGGCTTAATGGTTGCACTTGATGGTCTTAAAGGTCTTTTCCAACCTAAACCACTCTGTGATTCTGTAATGGTGGGGGGTCACACCAGCACCCCACTCATCCCGCTTGTCTCTTGTCCCCACAGCACAGCGAGGACAGGAGCAGTGATGCTGGCAGCTCCCCACCACCTGCCCAGCCCCCCTGCGGGCAGAGCTTCGTGCAGAGCCACTTCCAGGCACAGTACAGGTGAGCAGGGAGGGCCCCATCCTGCCCGGCCGGGGGCTTCCTCCTCCTGCCAGCCCCGGGCAGTGCTGCAGGGGCTCTGCTCCGGGTGCCTGGACTCTGGGAGCCCAGGGAAGGGGTGAGCTGGGAGCACTCAGCCCATCCATCCCTCCATCATCCATCCCATCCTTCCATCCCTCCATCATCCATCCCATCCTTCCATCCCTCCATCATCCAT
>BJBW01010825.1:74493-88308 GCA_004320125.1 Scolopax mira
GGGATTGGGGGGGGGGGGGGGAGATTCAGGGCCACGCATGGGAACGGGAGACCCCCAACCTTGGGATTTCACTCCCCCAACCCTGGGATTTCACTCTGCCCTCTGTAGTGCCAGTTACCGTGGGCACCCTTGTTAGGTTTCAGAGTGAACAGACCGTTGGGCGGGCGGGGGGGCAGGAGGCTGTGCCAACCCCGTGTGATGCTGGGGGGGGGGGCCTTCTGAGCCCTGCGGGAGGCAGCATCCAGGATGTGGTACCCGGGATGCGGTACCCAGGGTGTGGTATCGAGGATGCGGGTACCTGGGATGCGGGTACCTGGTATGCGGTACCAAGGATGCTATTACCTGGGATGGGAGTACCTGGGATGCAGGCACTCAGGATGTGGGTACCTGGAATGTGGTACCAAGCATGCAGCTATCTGGGATGCAGCTACCCAGGATGTGGTACCCGGGATGCAGTACCTGGGATATGGTGCCCAGGGTGTGGTACCAAGGATGCTATTACCCGGGATGCTATTACCCGGGATGCTATTACCCGGGATGTGGTACCCAGGGTGTGGTACCAAGGATGCTACTACCTGGGATGTGGTACTCAGGGTGTGGTACCCAGGATGCAGTACCCCGGGTGCGGTACCAGCAGCAGGGCTCAGCAGCCCCAGGGTGGGGGCTCTGGGGGTGCTGTCCCCATGCCGGTGACCCCCCTAGCCGTGTTTTGCAGGTCCTCCCTGACGTGCCCTCACTGCCTGAAGCAGAGCAACACCTTCGACCCCTTCCTGTGCATCTCCCTGCCCATCCCGCTGCGCCAGACCAGGTGAGCCAGCGGGGGTTCGGCTCCAATGAGAGTAATTTGCATATTTGGCGGGTAAATAATTAATTCAGGAGGTGGTGGCAATGTTGGGATGGGCAGCGGCCACTGCCGCGGGAGCTGTGTCCCATGGGTGTTTGCTGCTCCAGAGCTGGGGCCAGGACGTGGGTCCCTCCAGCGTGGTCACGAGCGGTGTCAGGTCTCAGCGCGGTGGCTTTCCCCGCTGAGCTGCGTGCGTGACCCCCCCTCGGTGTCCCCCCTCGGTGTCCCCAGGGCTCTCAACGTCACCCTGGTGCTGCAGTGCGAGCGCCAGCGGTTCCTGCGGGTGGGACTGGCCGTGCCCCTGCTGGGCACGGTGGCCGAGCTGCGGGAGATGGTGGCGCGGGAGGGACACATCCCCCCGGAGCAGGTAACGGGGTGGGGGGCACAGGGTGGGGGGGGCAGGGGGACACCCCCAGGAGGGACACTGAGGGTGCCGTCCCGCAGGTGATCCTGGCCGAGGTGTCCCCGCGGGGCTTCCTGCGCTCCCTGGGGGATGCGGAGGACCTGGGTGCTGCTGGGGAGGGGGCTCCCCTCTACGCCTTCCAGCCGCCCCCCATCTGCTGCGCAGGTACCGCCCCCCCAGCCCCGCCATTGGCTGGCGCCTGCCTGCCTGCCCGCCCCACTCCCATTGGTTGGGAGGGACTGGGGGAAGCGGGAGCCTCCCCGGGATTGGTGGGAGGTGGGGGGTTGCCTCGCTGGGATTGGTGGCAGGGAGGGGCGCTGGGATTGGTGGGGAATGGTGCCCAGCTGCTGTGATTGGTCGCCATAGGGTTGGGGGGGAGGGTGATAGCGTTTGCTGTGATTGGTGGAAGGCAGGTGTGCTGGGCTGTGATTGGTTGGTGCCTTGTTTTCCCCTCTCCGCCCCCTGCCTTGTGATTGGTGGGAGCCTTTTTCTCCCCTTCCCCCAGCCCCAGGATTAGTTGGAGGAAGGTGTGCTCTGCTCTGATTGGTGGGAGTCTCCCTTTTTCCTCCCTCCCCCTGCCCTGTGATTGGTGGGAGGCAGGTGTGCTTGGCTGTGATTGGTGGGAGCCTTTTTCTCGCCTTACTCCAGACGCCCTGATTGGTGGGAAGCAGGTCTCTCTCTGCCATGATTGGTTGGAGATGGGCGTGCTTAGCTGTGATTGGTGGAAGGCAGGCATGCTCTCCTCTGATTGGCAGCAGCCTGGTCCCCTGGGCTGTGATTGGGGGGATGCGGGCGGCCCTGCTGCAGGCCGGGGTGCACAGCCACCCGCCCTGCTCTAATTAACACCCGTACTAAACGAGACCCTCTTAATTGCCCCTGCCCTGCCGCAGGATGCCCCCGCAGCCTGCCCGCCTCCCCGGGGGCGGCCCAGCGCCCGCCGCCCACCGCCCGCTCCTCCGACTGCCTGCACCCGGGGGCGAGCGGCCGCATCCTGCTGCTGCTCTGCAACACGGCGGGCGACGGCCCCCACCTCGCCAGGTACCCGCCTGCGCCCCCCGCCCACCTGCCCCCAAAGGGATGGGGAGTGGGGAGCCCCCCCCCCCCCCCCCCCCCCCCCCTCCCCCCTAAGGGGGGGGGGGGGGGGGCCCCCCCCCCCCCCCCCAGCCCACTGTCCCCTCTGTGCCCAGGTTCGGGCCACCGCTGGTGCTGCGGGAGGAACGGGGTGTCTCCTGGGAGCAGCTCCAGCAGAGCATCCTGGCCCAGCTGCGGGCTCTGCTGCGGGGAGAGGTACGGGCACAGGTGAGACACCACTGTCTTCTCCTGGGGTCACGCTCAGCCGGGGCTGCTGGAACCATGGCCATGGAGGGGATGGAGCCGTGGCGTCTCCATGGGTGGACATGGTGGAGCCATGGGTGGCCTTGATGGAGCCATGGATGGCCATGGTGTCTCCATGGGTGGCCACGGTGTAGCTTGGTGGAGCTTGGGTGGCCGTGGTGTCTCCATGGGTGGCCATGGTGGAGCTTGGGTGGCTATGGTGGAGCTGTGGATGGCTGTAGTATCTCCGTAGATGGCTGTGGTGGAGCCATAGATGAAGACATAGGTGGCCACAATGTCCCTGTGGGTGGTCATAGTGTCCCTGTAGGTGGTCATGGTGTCCCTGTGGGTGGCCAATGGTGGATCTGTGGTGCCACTATGGGTGGCCACAGCATCACTGTGGGTGGCTGCAGTGCTGCCCAGCTCCCCCAGCAGAGTCGCCCCAGCCCGACCACCCTCCCCAGCATGTCTCTCCCTGTGTGGCACCAGAGGGAAGTGGGGGCTCTGCCCCCCACCAGCCCCACAGCCCCCTCTCCCCTTGCAGGGCGTGGGAGCCCTTTTCCGCATCCGCCTGGCTGGGGGCTCAGCCCCCTGTGCCTACCTGTCCCCGCAGGACCCCCGCCCTCTCTGCCACCCCGCCGTCGACAGGTAAGGGTGCCCCTGGGGAGGGGATTGTCCCCAGAATGTCCCTTCGTTCCCTGGGGGTGACTAGTGGTGTCACCGCGGCTGGCCAGCATCCCCATGGGTGGCTACGGTGTGCCTGTGGGTGGTTATGTTGGGACTGTGGTTGCCCAAGGGTGTCCCAATGGGTGGCCACAGTGTCCCCATGAGTGGCCACAGTGTCCCTGTGGGTGGCCGTGGTGTCCCTGTGAGTGGTTGTGTGGATGCTGTGGTTGCCCGAGGGACACTGGCCGCAGTGTCACTGCTCGCTAGGAACTGGGTCCCCAGCCCCATGTTCCTACTGTGGGTGCTGCTCAGGGAGGTGGTGGCCCTCCCTGCCTGCCACCGTGGGCTAGCAAGGAGGTGGCCCCATGGGGACGGGGGGTTCTGGGGGGCACGTCACCTCATCCTCACCCCCCAGAGCGCTGCAGCTGAGCGAGACGGGTGGCCCTCCCCACGTCAAGCTGACGGTGGAGTGGGACGTGAGCACCAAAGAGCGGTGAGTCCCGAGCACCCAGGGACACCCCAGCACCCGGGTCACCCTCCCTGACCCCCAACCCGGTGACACGTGTCCACGCAGCCTTTTCGGGGACATCCAGGAGGAGGAGGTGCAGGACGCAGAGAGCGTGCGGCTGCAGCAGCAAGCGCACCGGCAGCAGCACAGCTGCACGCTGGACGAGTGCTTCCAGCTCTACACCAAGGAGGAGCAGGTACCCCCAACCCTGCCCGCATCCTGCCCGCACCATGCCCAAACCTGTGCCCTCACCCTGCCCAAATCCTCCCCTCACCATGCCCAAACCTCTGCCCTTACCCTGCCCAAACCCTCCCCAAACCTGTGCCCGCACCCTGCCCTCACCGTGCCCAAACTCTCCCCAAACCTGTGCCCTCACCCTGCCCAAACCATGCCCTCACCCCGCAGAGCCCTTCCCACACCCTGTCGGTGTTCGGGGTGCCGGGGGTGGCTTTGGATGGAGATGGCAGGGGAGGAGGTTGGGGAGGGAGGTGGCCATGGCGTACGGTGTCCCCAGCTGGCCCCGGACGACGCCTGGCGCTGCCCGCACTGCAAGGTGCCCCAGCAGGGCACGGTGAAGCTGAGCCTCTGGACGCTGCCCGACATCCTCATCATCCACCTCAAGCGCTTCCGCCAGGTGGCTGAGCACCGGCACAAACTCACCACGCTGGTGAGGTTCCCCCTGCGGGGCCTCGACATGGCCCCCCACGTGGCGCAGCGGGGCCAGGCCGGCGGGCAGCTGTTGGGGCGCTGGGCGCCCTGGCAGCCCCCCCTCTGCCTGCCCCCGAGCTCCCCCCGTGACTACCTCTATGACCTGTACGCTGTCTGCAACCACCACGGCAGCATGCAGGGCGGCCATTACACTGGTGAGCGCTGGGGGGTGATGGGGGGGGTTGTGGAGCGGGGTGGGGGGCACTGCAGGGGGTGTGCTGTGGGGCAGAGTGTGGGGTTTGGGGGGGAAGCATTTCAGGGAGTGGGCTGTGGGGCAGGGTGTGGAGTTGGAGGGCACTGTAAGTGCTTGGGGGGGAACAATATGGGATTTGGGGGGGCACTGCAGGGCGTTTGGGGGGGCCACTGCAGGTGGTGTGCTGTGGGGCAGGATGTGGAGTTGGGGGTGGTCCTGCAAGTCCTGGGGGTGGGGGGGGCACAATATAGGGTTTGGGGAAGGGCACTTGGGCATGGGGTGTGCTGGGGGGAGCACAGCAGGGTGTTGGGGGGCACAGCAAGGAGTGTTTGGGGCACTGCAGGGGGATGTGCTGTAGAGCTTGGGGGCAGTGCAGGGGGTGTGCTGTGGGGCTGGGTGTGGGGTTTGGGGAGGGGGCACTGCCTGGGTGTGCCAGCAGGGTGGGGGGCACTTCAGGGGGCACGATGTGGAGTTTGGGGGGCACAGCAGGGGTTGTGCTGTGGGGCATAACACGGGGTTAGGGAGGCACCTGGGGGGAATATGGTGTGGGGCACAATGTGGGTATGGGGTGGGGGGGGGATCTGCTGTGGGGGGAGCATGGCATGGAGTTGGGAGGCACCGGAGGGGTGTCTGCTGTGGGGCACGGCAGAGGGGGGAGCCGGGGCACAGGACAGGACATGTCCCCCAGCACCATCCTGCACCCCCAGCCTGTCCCCACACCGCAGGGCTCATACTCCCCACCGCACCGTGGGGCCAAGGGTGGGCTGGGGGGGCCACAAGTGTTCCCCCCACCGTACCCCCTCTGTGCCCCCCCCTTACCCCCCCCCAGCCTACTGCTGCAACGCCCTGGACGGGCGGTGGTACAGCTACGACGACAGCAGGGTGGAGGGGGTGCAGGAGGCAGAGGTTGGCACCCGCAGCGCCTACATCCTCTTCTACCAGCGCCGCCACGGCACCTCGGGCTGGGGTGAGCACCCGCACCCCTGGGCACCCCCGGGGCCACCACCCCGGACACGTGTGGCACGGCCTGGGGCACCTGCAGGCACTCGGAGCACGGGGCCGGGCACACGTGTGTGGGGTGTGAGTGTGCACGGGGCGGGGTGGGCACACAGGGAGCACTAGGGGGTGTGCGTGCGGGGTGGGATGTGCACACAACACGTGTGCACACGGCCACGCGTGCACACGCATGGCAGGCTGCATGCACACCCATGCACACGCGTGTGGGCAGTGTGGCAAGCAGGTACACACAGCAGAGCTGTGGGCACATGGGCACACGCGGGCACGGACAGCGTGGCAGGCACGCACAGGGCAGAGCTGCACGCACACGTGGACACACGTGCACACATGTATGGACAGCCTGGCAGGCACACAGAGCTGTGTGCACACATGGACACACGTGAACCCGTGTGCATCGGCAGCGTGGCAGGCGTGTACACACCCACAGCAAAGCGACACGCACACACGTGTGCATGAATAGTATGTCAGGCACATAAGGCACACGCGTGTGTGGACATGTGGAAAGCACATGCACCCAGAGGGCAGAGCTGCATGCACACATGGACACGCATGGACACATGCACACACGTGCGTGTGTTACTCTGTGGCACGCACAGTGATGTGCACACACAACCCTGCTCAAGTGCACACGCTGGCTGCTGCACGTGAACACTCACGTGAGTGCACACACACACACACACAGAGCGTGGTACGTGCCTACATGCAGCAGAGCCACATGTGTGTGTGCACATGGACACGTGTGCATATGTGTGGATGGACAGTACCGCAGCACACACATGGGGCACACTGCGGTGTTGCACACACAGCACTGACTCTTGCACGCGCAGACACACTCACACAGCCCAGCTGGGCACACAGGTGTGCACATAACACATCCATGAAGGTGCACAGGGCAGCAGTTGATGTGTGGCATCGCAGCACACACCCTGGTGTGCTCACACTCACACACACGTGGGTGGGGGGCACGGGGGACTCCCCCCAACCCCTTCCACCCTCCCGCCCCCCGCAGGCCCCGCCGCCCCCTCGCTCTCGGGACACTGGCTGGCCCGCCTGGGTGGCAACACACGGGACACCACGGCCACCTGCCCCGATGCCACCACCGCCCCAGAGAAAGGTGATGCCGCCACCCCCCCCCCCAACCCTAACCCCAACATTCCGGGGGGGGAGGCCCCCCACACCCTCCTCCCAATTAATTTTTTCCACTTTTTAATTGCAGGTGGCTTCGAGGCCAGACCCTTGGTGCGGGGCGTCCAGGGTCGCAGTTTCAGCGTCAAGCTGTCACCCGCCGGTGGCCCCCCCTCCAGGACCGTGCCCCCGCGCTGGTCCTTTGCTGGCAAAGAGCGGGGGGCACCGGGGGGGGAGCTGGTGGCTTACCTGGAGTCGGGGCGCCGGCCACGCTGCACCCGCCGCTCCCTCCTGCGGCTCGCCACGGCGGGGGACAGTGGCCCCAACACTCCCCCGGCCACCAGCCCCATGCCAGCCGGCCCCCCAAAGCAGCCCGGCAAGGGGCAGGAAGAGCCGGGCACCCCCCGAGCCCCCCGCCGACCCCTCCGCCTGCCCCTGCTGCGACGAGCCGCCAGCGCCGGGGCCGAGGGAGCCCCACGCCTGCCCCCCAAAAGCCAGAGCACCGGGCTGCCCCGGCCGGAGGGGGACACGGCTGTGCCCCCCGCACGGCTGTCCCCCGGCCTGGTGGCCATAGCGCGCTCACAGAGCTCGGCCAGTCTCCCCCCGCGCCCCGAGAGGGGTCTGCGGCGCTCGGCATCGCTGGGCAGGGGGGCGGGGGGGACCCCCACCTCCTCCCAGGGTCCCCCCGTGGCCACTCTGCAGCGGGGACGGCAGCCCCTGTGCCGCCCGGCCGTGCCCGAGTCCAGCTTCTGAGCCATGGCCGGTGGGCAGTGCCCCCCCCGGGGCTCCTGAGCTGAACTGGGGGTGTCTCAACCCCCCCAAAGTGGGGCTGTCCCAAACTGGGGGTGTCTCAACCCCAGGACTCCTGAACCAGGGCATCCCAAAGCACTGAACTGGGAACGTCCCAACCTGAGGCAGGAGGGGGTGTCCCCCAACCAAGAGGCTCCCAAAGCAGGGCATCCCCAAACTGGAAGCATTTGGGTATCCCAGAACTGGGGCATCCCAAACCAGAGGCTCCCAAGTGGGGCACTTCCTAATCCAGGGGCATCCCAAATTGGAGGCTCCCAAACCAGGAGCAACCCAAACTAGGGGCATCCTGAACCAGAAGCTCCTAAATCAGGGCATCCTGAGCCAGCAGCATCCCAAACTGGGAGCATCCCAAACCAGTAGCTCTTAAACCAGGGTATCCTGAGCCAGCAGCATCCCAAACTGGGAGCGTTGCAAACTGGGAGCATCCTGAACCAGTAGCTCCTAAATCGGGGCATCCCGAGCCAGGAGCATTCCAGACTGGGGGTCATCCTGAACTGGTGGCCCTGAAACCAAGGGATATCCCAACCCTGAACTGGGGGCAAGGCCCACTTCCCTCCCGGTGCCCCGTCCCGGGGAGCGGGCAAGCGGGCAGGCCATGGGGCAAGCGGGCTGGCGGGGGCTCCCTGGCTCTGCCAGCCCTGAGGGGCGACTATTTATTGTACCAGGAGAGTTTTATTCCCAGATGCTTTTTGTTTTCTAAAAGGCGACTGTCCCGGGGGGCGGGTGGGTCCCCCCACACCAAGGTCTATGCAATTTGTGATTCCTCCAGCCAGCTTTTGTATGTGGAGGTGGGTGGGTGGGTGGGTGGGTGCAGGGCCTGTGGCCCCCCCCCTGCCCGCTGTTTCTATTAAAGACACGTGAAAGGAGCCCGCTGCGGTGCCTGGGGGCAGCGTCCATCCCGAGGGACACAGCCAGGGGTGGGAAGGGTTTCGTGTCCCATCGGTGGTGGGCCCTGTGCTTTGGTGGGGGGGTCAGTGGGGGCCGGTTGTGTGCCTGGAGGGAGGTCCGGGGGGGTGGTGGCAGCACCAGTGTCATGGTACCATGGGGGTGTCCTCACCGGAGCAGAGGAAGGGGGTGTCTGGAGAAACCTGGTGCAGCCACAGCAGTGGTGGAGGTGGAGGAGGAAGGATCAAAGTGGAGATGGAGGCAGAGGGTGGAGGAGAGGAAGAGGGTGCTGGAGGTAGATTTGAAGGAGGGATCACGATGGAGGGGGAGGAGGTGGGACTAGGGTGGAGGATGGAAGGGGAGGAAGATGAGGTGGGATAGAAGTGGAGGTGGTGCAGGAAACGGGGACAGAGATGGAGGTAGAACAGGGGGAGAAGGACATGGGGATGGAGGGAGATGGAGGGAGTAGGATTGAGTTGAGGGGGAGGAGGAGATGAAGTTTGAGGAAACCATGAGCCCTGAAGGGCTGCTCCAGGCTGAGGCCCTTGTGGTGTCACAGTGATGGGTGTGTGACCCTTCCAGGCCAGACCCTTCCCTGGGGGGTGGTGGGGGATTTCCAGTCTCCTCACCACCAGAGAAGACCCTAGACTGGGGACCCTCCGAGGCAATAGCACTCCCCAGAGCATCCCCTCCCCATGGACATGCCCCAACATGGGACCCCATCCCACCAGGCTGGGGGGAGGCTCTGCTGCCACACAACCCCTCCGCTGCCCAACCTCCGCTGCCCAGTGGTTTCCCTCCTCCATTTGGCCCCAAAACCACACAAAGACTCACCACAACTGGGCTGGTGTTCCCTGGAGGGTGTGGGGTCATCCCAAATCCAGGCTGACATCACCCTAGACCTGATGGTGCCCCATCCCATGGGACTCTTTCAGCCCACCCAGAGCAAACCCCATCATTTTATCACCCAAACCCCTCATTAAGCCCCATTTCTTACAGGGAAGCACCATCCCAGAGCCCGTGTCTTAAATCCACCAGTCTGGGCTGGGACCATCCCAAATTTGGGCAGGGACCATCCCAAATCCAGGCTCAGACCACTCTAAATCCAGCCTGGGACCATTCCAAATGACTCCTGGACCTCCCCAGATTGGGCTCAGACATTTCCAAAATCCAGGCTGGAACCACCCCAAATTTGTGCTAGGATTACCCCAACTCCACGCTTGGACCTCCACAAATCTGGGCTCAAATAAAGCCAAATTCAGGGCTGGGATCGCTCCAAATCCACAATGGCCCACGCCAGATCTGGGCTCAAATCGCCCCAAATCCACGCAGACCCCACCCCACCATTTTACCCCCCTCCCCTTCCCTCCCACCCCCCACCCTCCTCCAGCCCCACATCCTCCCCCGAGCCGTGGGGCAGGTCACAGCGGGTGGCACACGGATTTATTGATTGCTTTGGGGTGCTGGTGCCCCTGGGTGCCCGCCTGGGGCGAGGGGCACGGGGCGAGGGGGGGCAGGAGCATGGGGGAGAGGGGGGGGCGAAGCGCTGCCATTGCCATCCTCCCTCTGTGCACCGGTGGGGGGGGGGGCCGGGAATGGCTCCAAATAAAACAAATCTCTATATAATTTTTTCTCTCTATATATACAAATATATAATATATATATATATATATCTCTGCTGATATATATATATTTCTCTCTCTGTCTCTCTCATCTCTCTGGAAAGGATAAAAGGTTCATTTGTCTTCGCATGCACGACCAAAAGCCACCAGCCCAGGGGACAGCACCCTCGCCCGCTGGCACCCCAAAAGCCCCCGGGGGGCGGGGCCACATCCTGCACCCCCAGGTTATTGCTGGTCGGGTCCCATCCTGCTCCGGCGACCAAGCAGAGGGGGGAAGAAGCCGAAGAAATGAAATCCCGCTGCAAAGCGCCGGGGCGAGCACATCGTCACCCGGCGGGTGACACCGGTGGCACCGGCCCTGGGGGCACGGAGATGGTGGCATCGACCCCAGGATGCCGCGGGTGCTGGGGAGAGGAGGAGGGGGAAGGGGGGGGGGGGGGGGGGGGTCAGGCACCCGGTCGAAAGGCAAAGTCTGGATAAGGCGGAAAAAAAAACCAAAAAAAAAACAACTGAAGTACAGAAGAGCACCCGCCCCCAAAGCGGGCGCTTTGCCACCCAAAACGCGTGCCGATGGCCCTCGGTGCCGGTGGCCGGGTGCTGGCCCCTGGGGGGCTGGCGAGGACGAGCCTGGGGACAGGGGACACTGTCATAGGGCTGTGCTCTCCGATTCCTCCTCTTCCTCCTGCCGGGTGGCCGGGCCCGGCCCCGAGAGTCTCTGCGCTGGCTCCGGAGGGTCCCGGCCCAGGGGGGCATCGGGGGGCACGTGGAGGGAGGGGACCTCAAAACGGAGCAGACCTGCGGGAGGGCAGAGTCAGGGGACAGGGACACCTCCCGCCGTGTTAGTACCACCACCAGGGATGTCATCAGGGGTCCCCGCTCTGTGCCACCCCAGCCCAGCCCCCCTGTCCCCACTGTCCCCCCAGGCTGCCCGTCCCTCGCAATGCTCCCGCCCAGTGCAGGTGACACCACTGTCCCCTCTCCCAAGGGACTCACAGAGCAGGGTGAAGTGACAGAGGGTGACCCACAGCCCTCGGCAGGGGGTGTCACCACCGTCCCTTGCTGAGAGTGGTGCGACCCCCCCCCCCAGGTGCAGGGACACCGGGGGGACACCAGCAAAACCCAGGGACAGGGAGGTCTGATCAGCAGGAACAGCAGCACAGGCTCGTGGTGCTGCCAGGGGACACTGCCACCATCCTGGGGACACTGCCACCATCCCGGGGACATCGCCACCTTCCTGGTGCTGCTGCCACCTTCCCAGTGACTGTTCCACATGTCCAAGGTCATTGTCACCTTCCTGGGGACTCTGCCACCTTCCCAGGTACATCATCACCTTCCCTGTGATGCTGTCACCTTCTTGAGCGCATTGCCACCTTTCTAGGGACACCACCGCCTTCCTGAGGAGGCTGCCACCTTCCTGGTGACAGTTCCATCTTTCCAGGGACATTGTCACATTCCTGGGGACACTGTCACCTTCTTGTGCACATCACGGCCTTCCCAGGGACATCACTACCTTCCACTTTGCCAGAGTCATTGTCACCTTCCAGGGACACTGCCACCTTCCCTCTGACACTGCCACCTTCCTGGGGACATCACCACCTTTCTGAGGGTGCTGCCACTATTCCCAGTGATACTTCCCAGGGATGTTGTCACCTTCCTGAGTTCATTACCACCTTCTGGGGACAGTTCCACCTTGGTTAAGGGCATTGTCACCTTCCTGGGAGCATCATCGCCTTCCCAGGGACACTGCCACCACCTTCCTTGTGACACTGCCACCTTCCTGAGGACATCACCACCCTCCCAGGGACACTGCCACCTTCCTGGGGACATCACCACCTTCCCAAGGACACTGCCACCTTCTCAGGATGCCACCACCTTCCTGAAGCTGCTGCCACCTCCCCAGTGACACCTCGCAGGGATGCTGCCACCTTCCCATGGCCACCACCACCTTCCCATGGCCACTGCCACCGAACCCTGGGACACAGCCACCTGTCCCCCCCCGTGTCCCCCGCCGAGCCCCCGCAGCCGGGGTTACCTGTCAACGTGCCGTCCCCGGGGCCCGCGGCGTCCATGCGGGGCAGCTCCGGGGGCGGCGGGGGTCCGGGGGTGGCCGGGGGGGGCTGGGGCGGGGGGGGCAGCGTGGGACGCGGCCGTGGCTTGGGGGTGGGCCGGGATTTGGGGGCGGCCAGGAGAGCGGGGGGGGGAGGGGGAGGAGGAGGAGGAGGAGGAGGAGACGGCGGCGAGGGGGGGGAAGAAGGCTGGCAGGGGGACAGGCAGGGCCCTGGAGGGGGCGGAGGGGGTGGCCCGTAGGGAGAGGGGGTGCTGGGGGGGGGGGGGGACAGGCTGGCGGGAGAGGGCTGTGTCCCCCCCTGTTCCCCCGCACCCCCCCGCGGCGGGATGGGCGCCAGCTTCTTGGCCACTGCGAGACAGATACAAGGGGAAAGGGGGGGGTCAGGGTGCTGCTGGGGGGGACGGGAGGGGGGGGTCACACCGGGAGGGGACCCCCTCCCTCCCTTACACACACACAAACTCCCCCGCCATCCCCGGCCCCGCTCCTACCTTTGCGCGGGGCGTGCGGGCTCTGCTCGGCGGGCGGGGGGGGCGGCTGCTGCCCGCTGGCCGGCCCGGGGCTACCGCGGGGCTGCCCGGCCCCCGGGGGGGGCTCCTTGGGCTTTAAAGTGCTGGGGAGGCGGGGGAAGGAGGGGAGATGGGGGGGGGGTTATAAGAGAAGAAAAAAAGAATGAGAAAATAAGAAAGAAAAAATGCAAAATAAAAATTAAAAAAAAGAAAATAAGAGAGGAAATAAGAAAAAATGAGAAAATAAGAAAGAATGCGAAAATAAAAAAAAAGAAAATGAAAAAAGAGCATAAATGTTAAAGTTAAAATTAAAAAAAAAAAGTAAAATAAAATTTTAAAAATGGTCAAGGAATTAACATAAAAATGAATTGACAAAAAAATAAGAACCGAAAATAGAATAGAATGAAACAATAAAAATGAAACCATAAAAATGAAAAAAAAACCAAATAAAAAATGAAATTAAAATAAAATTTAAAATGAAATTATAAAGAAAATAAAATTATATTAACACAAAATTTTTTTTTAAAATTAAAAAACAGAAATAAAAAGGAAATAAAAATTAAAACGGGAAAATAAAAAAAAAAAAGTGAAAATTTAAAAAAATTAAATGAATAGTATTTTTTAAAAGGAAAAGAAAAAAAAAAAAGAGAAAGAAGAAAAAGGGAGAGCCGTGAGGTCCTTCCCGCACCCCCGTCCCGCTCCCCCCGCTGCCCCCCCCGCGCACCCGGGTAGGCACAGGCACCCCCAGGGCAGGGCTGGGGGTCCCGGGGGGGGTTAACTACGACCTGGGCGCAGATTTCTCAGCCCCAGTCCTACGACACCCCCTCGGGGACTGCAGTTACACCCCCCCCACCCCAATGTTTTGGGGGTGTCACGTCCCCCCTCACTTCCCCCGACCCCCCCGTCCCCCCCGTTACCTCTCCGGGCCGGGTCCTGCGGGCGGGCGGCTGCCCCGGGGGAGCGACAGGGCTGTGGGGCGGGGGGGGACACCGAGAGGGAGCCCCACTGGGGGGCAGTGCCACGGGGGGAGGGAGCGGCGAAGGGAGCAAGGGGCGAGCAGCGAGGAGGAGGAGGAGGAGGAGGCGGGGGGAGGAAGGCTCCAGCTCCAGCCCGGCCAGAGGGGCTGCACCCAGGGTTGGGGATGGG
>BJBW01010825.1:90362-110951 GCA_004320125.1 Scolopax mira
GTGGGTTTCGGAGATATGAAGAGCCCTAGGGGTGGGGTTTGGAGATGGGGAGAGCCCTGGGGACATTTTTTGGAGAGGGGAGGAGCCCTGGGGGTGAGTTCTGGAGATGGGGAGAGTCCGGGGGGTATTTTTTTGAGATGGGGAGAGCCCTGGGGGCGTTTCTGGCACCAGTCTGACTGGTTATGGTCCCGGTGAGGGCAGCACAGGAGGGCAGGGGGGCACCCATAGGCAGGGAATGGGGAGCTTTCACCAGGAGCAGAGCCCCCAGGCCTTGGGGACACCATGGCACCCACCCCCATCATGGCACAGCCCTGGTGCCACACCACAGGCCACCCCACTCCCTTCTCCAGCGGGCTGGGGGCCCACCTGAACATACCCAGGAGCACACCACGGTCCTTCCGCCCCAGGACCCATGGCAAAGGTGACGGCAATGCCACCACCTCCCTCTCCCCAAGCCCTGGCACCGCACGGACCCTACCCATCCTTCTTGTAAAACTCCAGCATCATGTTGTCGGTGGCCACGCTGAGGGGCCGCCGGGCCTGGTCGTGCTGGCGGCGGTCGCCGTGGTCCATGTCCGGGGAGGGCATGGAGCTGTAGTTGGCGTTGTGGTTGACGTGCATGGGGCTGCCGTAGTTGCCTGTCACATTGAACTCGATGTCTGCAGTTTGGGGAGGGTGGGGGGGACACACGAAATGATGGGGGGGACACATGAGGTTGTGTGTCCTCAGTGAGGGGTAGGATAGGGGGTATCAGCACAGCAGCAAGGCCCAGAGTTGAGCTGGGTTGAGCTCACTGCTGAGATGAGTTCTGCCAGATCTCTGCCTGAGCTCCCCCCTCTCCCCCAAGCCAAGGAAAACAGAAAGAACCAGAAAAAATGAGAGCTCAGCATCCTCCCCCCAGGGAGGTCGGGGGGGGGTGTCCCATGAAGCCCATCCCTCTCCACCCTGGCCATGGGGCACAGCCTACCTCCAGGGAAGAACCAGTCTGCGTGCTGGATGAGCGGCTCGATGATGCCCACGATCTGCAGCGAGACGGTCGTCATCATCTCCGTCATGTTCCTGTAAGGTGGGGGGCAGCGGCTCGGCATCCCCCTTATTCCTGATGGGATTTTGGCCCCAGACACCCCCCACCACCACCTCCTCCACCCCCTTCCCCATCACATCCCCCTGGCACGCTGGCTTTCCAGCTGGATACCGTACCCGTCCGCCTGCGGCCAGAGGAGGTTGGGCCCCAGCACGATGGCCACGTTGCTCGGTGTCATTTTGTTGGTGTCCTGGTACTCGGTGAGCTTGGCCAGGAATTTAATCAGGTACCTGGAAAGCAGAGCCAAGCCGTGTCCGTGTGCCGGGATGGCACCCCCTCTGTCCCCTCCCTGTGTCCCGCTGGCCCCGGGCTCACCTGATATTGTTGTAGTTGGCTTTGGGCAGCTTCTCGCAGGCGCTCCACAGAGCCTGCAGCCGCTTCTCCTGCTCTGGGATGCTGTGGGGAGGTGGGCGAGAGGGTCAGCATCCACCAGCCCCCCCCACCTTGAGGGTCTCGGGGACCCTCCCAGACCCTCAGGCTGCTGTCAACATCATGTAAATGTAAATTAACCCCCAAACCAGAAGGAAACCTTTGCGCTGCAGGTTGGATGCTGGTCCTCTCCTCGCCCTGATGCAGGCCCTCCCCAGGGTTTGTGTTTTGGGGATGTGTTTGCCTTGGAAGGGGAATTTACTGCAAACAGCCCCCCAGAACAACAGCCCGCTCCCCCAGCTGCCACCCTTGGGGACTGTCACTTCCATCGAGCCACTGCCACATCCCTGCCCAGCTCTGGCACTCGCAGGGCAGGTGGGGGACGTGGTCAGACCCATATTCAGGTACCAGGGAGGTGGTTCCCACCCTAAAATGAGATGTTCCTTCTCCCACCTCCCTCACCCCCTACCCCAGACACCTCCCATGGTGGAGCAGACACGCTGGCGTTACCTCAACTGGCCCTGTTTGGTTTGGGGGTTCCACGGTGCAGAGAACCCCACAAACCAACTGGGAGCTCCCTTGGCCAGCTCTCCCCTGGGGTTTGCACACCCACCCAGGAATGGCACCAGCACTCAGTACCTAAGAGCTCATCAAAAGATGCTGGGAGAGCTCAGTCACCTTGGCCGTGGTGTGCTGGACCACAGTGGAGACATCGGGGACACCCTCACTGCCAGGAGCCACGATGCTCATCACTGGAACCCTCCTCCCAATTCTCAGATCCCACAGAAACTGTCCCAAAATGGTGTTAGCCACGTCAGAAATAACTCATGGACCCCATACCATCCATGGGGACACAAGATGCTGTCACACATGCAACGGAGGACCAGGGGAGTTGTCCCAGACTCACTTGGAGGCCTGGATCCACTCCTCGTACAGCTCAAACGTCATGAGGGGCTCTGGCAGCTCTCGCAGGTAGGACTTGAGGGCTCCTGTGGCACACAAGGGACACAGGACTTGACACTGTGGGTGGCACTGGCCAACAGGTACCAAGTGGTTTTGCTTCTTGGCATTTTGACTCACGTCCCTCCCAACCGATGCCTCACCAAACACCCATTAGTCCCTCCAGCTTTGTAGAGCCCGTAGCATACCCTGACCTTGTCCCTCCGAGCACCTCCCCAGCTCCCTCCACCAGGCCTTCACCCAGCTCTCCATCACTGGTTTTTGCCCAGGACATCCACAGCTCCTTGCACTGGGAAGGAGTTCCCATCTGCAGTAGGAAACCAGGGTCCAAGGGCCCAATCCTGCACCTGCTGGGGAGCCCAGCCCAGGAGGGGGGCAGCTGACTGCCATTTAAATCAAATTAATGCTCAAGAGCAGCCCTGCGGGCTCAGATCTGTGCTTGGAGAGGGTCTTGGCCACAGAAGAGGTAGAGAGAAGATGACAAGCTTAATGATAACACATGTGAATCTTCCCAACTGCTCCCTGATCCTGTGGAGCCTCTTCTGATCGTGTCACCCTCATTAGTGTCACCCTCATTAGTGTCACCAGGGCCCCAATACCACCTCAGATTATGACTGCATCCCTGTATTCTTCCTTGCCCGAGGCCAAAAGTGCTGCTCAAGCTCTTGGCCGTGGAGGGTACATGCAAGCTGGGGTTTGTGGTCTTCCACAGATGGCAATTCCTGAACGCCCCCACTTCTACCCGGAGCTGTATTTCTGCACCTGCATTTGTCACCCTGTATATTCTGTCTTTGCTGTTCAAAGGCTTTGGGACAAATCACAGAAGGGCTGAGGTGGGAAGGGATCTCTGGAGGTCATCTGGTCCAACCCCCTGCTCCAGCAGGACTACCCAGAGCTGGTTGTCCATAACTATGTCCTGACAGCTTTGAGTATCTCCAAGGATGGAGATGCCACCACCTCCCTGGGCAACCTGTGCCAGTGCTTGGTCACCCACACAGTGGTGTCATCTGCCAACTTGCTGAGGGTGCACCCTGCCCCATCATCCAGGTCATTAATGAAGATGTTAAGCAGGATTGGCCCCCGCAGCAACCCCTGGACTAGACCGCTGGTTACTGGCCTCCAACTAGACGTCGTGCCACTGATGACCACCCTCTGGATGCCCACGGTTGGTGCCTGGGGACTGGAGAGGCCATCCCCGACACCACCAACCCCTCCACCCCTCTACCTGCGATGGCGTGTGGGTCGGCCGAGTACTCCTGCACGTCCACCACGCAGCAGTCCAGAGCAGCCTTGAGCTTCTTCAGCTTGGAGGCCGAGGGAGCCACTCGGAAGAGACCCTTCACAGAGGACACAGGAGAGCATCAGACATGCTTTGAGGTCGGGGATGTCCCCAGAGCCCTCCAGTTCCTCCTCCCCTGACCCGGAGGCACCTGTGTCCCCTTCCATCGTGCCCAACCGAGGGTGGCAGGGCATGGGACCCACCTCCTCCTGCATGCCACACTCCAGCAGCATGGTCACACAGGCCTCCACGGGGAAGGCGATCTCCCGCCCGCTGACGGCCAGATGCTCCTCCAAGGGCTTCCCGAAGGAGGGCTTCTCCATCCACGCCTCTGTGACGGGCAGAGGGGGTGAGAGGAAGGGGGGAGGACACGGCCAGGACGGTGCCGGATCCGGCATCCCCTCCCCGAAAAGGCCCTTGGATCACAGCGTTTCAGCAGCAAAATATTCCGTGTGGGCGTTGCTAAAACAACAGGACCCCGCACCTCTGTCCTGGGCGGCCCGGGAAGTGCTTTTTAAAGATGAAATCCAAACAAAATGTTTTCCAATCATCACACGGGACATTTCAAAGGGGCTGGATAACGTTTTCCGGGGGGAGCAATCACGGGCAAACCTTTGCAATATATTCCCCCTTCTTCCATCACCGTTTGAGGCAGGAATATTTTGTGGGATCGAGAGAAAAAAATAAAATACAAATCACTCCCTGCCCCGCTGCAGCAACGGCAGCACCCCGAGCCCTGCCCCAGGAATGAGCTGCTCTCGGGGCCATCACGGGGGGGGAAAGAGGGGGGTCTCCCCGACCTCCATCTCCCAGCCCAGCTCCTGTGGAGGTTGCACACCCCAAAGCCAAGCCCAGGGACCCCCCCGACCTTGGTGCTGGGGTGTCCCCCCACCGGTGCTGCACTCGATGGGGATATTCGGGCAGGTTCCCCCCTTCCTTCTTCCATGAAGCTGGCTGGATCCTGCCCCCCCCTCCCTCAAGCAAGCAGGATTGGGGATGGGATGCCCTCCCCGGTGCCGGGGTGGGTGGGATGCAGCACACAGAGGATGCTCAGGCACAAACCCAGCACCACACCATGACGGGGGGGTCACACCAGAGCCGCCTCTGCTGTCACACAGAGCCCTCAGTGTCACCTTCGGGTGGGGGACAGAACCCCCCCCAGGCACTTACCCTGCTGGGCTTTGATTTGAGGCAGGACGTTCTGCAGAAGCGCTAGGGATTTCCGATGGTACTCTGCCTGCACCTCGATCAGCTGCAGGAGGGGAAAGACAGCACCACATGTCACCCCCAGGGCCAGGAAGGGGACGGGGGGATCCCAGGGGGAAAGGGGGGCACTTACGGTTTGGAAATAGTTTGCATAGTCTACTTCTTTGGCCACGAAATTGTACATGTCAGCTGAGAGCTGGTCCTGTGGAGAGCAGAGAATGAGTCAGTGTCCCACTCGTGCCCCCCTGGTGGCCCTTTTGGAGGGCAACGAGCTTGCTGGGAGCAAGACACCTGGAAACAACCTGTCAGCCAAAGGTTGTGCATCCCGGTGGGCTGAACGGCACAAACCCAGCCCCAAAATTAAACCCCACGTTTGCTCATCCCTGCCCCACGCTCGGCCATTGCAGGTACATCCCCACTGCTCAGCGTGGACCAGACCGAGGGGCATCGGGTGCTTCTTGCTCCCAGTTGCAACAAGCCTCTGGGTACTGGGACACGTGTGTGTCCATCCTCACACTCACCAAATAGACTTTGCCCCTTCCCCAGTTGCTCCCTTCTGAGAATCCCCTCGGATAACTCAACTGGAGGAAAACCATCAGTGTTTAAAACCCTGGGAGCGCCTCCTGGTTGCTTGGTTCTCCTCCAAGATGGTGAATGTACTGGGCTGGTTTGCTGGGAATTACTGGGCGCGTGGGGCTGTGGTGCTGCAGACAGCATGGGTTTGGAGCTGGAATTTAAAGGCTGGTTGTGCCCCCGGAGAAAAAAGCCAGTATTTGAGACCCACACCCTGCTCAAAACCTGGAGCACCGGGGTTGCATTTTCAGCCCCTGGGGGAATTTAAAGCCACACGAAATTGTCTGTGGGTTTTACTGAATCCCACAGCCCGGGACGAAGGCGCTGGCACCAGTGTGTCCCCTCGCTGGGACACTTTTCCCACCCAGTGTGACCAGTGGGTGGGTTGTGCTCCCACGGGGTCGGTGGGGGGTGATGCGGCTGGATGGCACCCGTGGCCTCAGCGCACCCCAGGGCTGGGCACACTCGGTGCTGAGCTCACCAGCTGATGCTGGGACAGGTCCCCTGGGAAAGGGATGCTCTCCAGCTCCAGTGGGGATGGGGACAGTGGAACTGGGGACATCCTACTTGGGTGGTGAGCATCACCCACTGCCACCAGCCTGTCTTTGGGGACCAGCCAGAGGAGGGTTTATCACGGGAAATGGGGCAAGAAGGGAGTGAAGAAGAGGGTAAGAGGTGAGGCTGCAGGTGTTCTGCAGTGCCTGGGATGACGAGGTGCCCCCCAACTTCAGCAAGGAGATACCCCCCTGGGTACCCTGCAAATCTCCACTCTGTTGGCCGCCTCCTCCATCTCCTCCCTGAGCGCGTCGGCTTTGGCACCCGTGGGCTGTAGGTTGCTGGCCAAACCCGAGGACTTCACGGACTGCTGCCACCTGTGGAGAGAGGGCAGGGCTGGCACGGGGGGGGACGGGGACCCACACGGACCTGGAGACAGATCCCAGCAGACTTGGAGGGCAGCCTAGGGAAACTCCCTCAGCCAAACCCACCGCAGTCCCCAGGGCAGAGATCACTCCCAACCCAAATATCCCCAGTCCCCATAACGGGCTATGCACATCGGGCTCTAATTAAGCAATTACTTTCAGCAGAGGAATGAGCTTCATCCAGGTGGGAAGAGAGAGGAAGGTGATGGGAGAGCCCGGGTGTGATGCTGGGGACTGCAGACACCTCTCAGACCTATTCCCAGAGCACACCACTATATTGTGTGGGGTTTGGCCAACTCCAGTTGGCCAAATAAACTCCAGTTATTTTTAAAATGCTTGCAAAAAGCCCCAGGCACAACCCAAGGCACAGCCCGCCGGGTCCCACTGCAGCGTCTGGGACATGGGATGATCCCAAAGGACATCCCACATCCACCCCAATGCTGCTCTGCAGCAGCAGGACTCAACAAGATAGGGAAAAAAAGGAAAAATAAAAACATTTGTGCAGGAAAAAAATACTCTTTTCTGCATAAATCTTGGCTTGTTGCAGAGTTTGACTTCACGGCACAGGGTGACACAGATGACACATCGTCCCGAGGGTATCAGGGCTCCAGGATGTCTCCTCCCCAGAACTACCCATTGCTTGGGAATTTTTATTTTCTATAAAGAAGCATTGAAGCCACTTCCTACCGTGTCCTGGAGGAGTCCATGTCCAGCACGAGCTTCGCCAAGTGCTTCCTCTGTTTTTGGATATTTGGGATTTCCACCTGCAGCGACACACAGGGATGGGAGGAGGTAAACATCCCCAGGGAGGCACTGGGACTGCGATGCTGGGAGTCTGGGCTGCTGCTTAAGGATGCAGCTCCTAATTTCAACATTAGGGAGCTGGCACAGCTTGTCCCTCCTCCGTGTCCCCACCCGGGATGTGCCACCCCCTGCCAGCCCTGATGGAAAAACCCCCAGAGGAGCATCCTCCAGGGATCCCAGCCTCCTGCACTGGAGCTGGGTGAAGGCAGGAGAAGGGCTTTTGGGGAGGGCGATGCAAAGCCTCCCGTGCCCAGGCACCCTTTGCCATGGGATTTGGCAAAATAAAGCCTAAGTGGTGCAGCCCTGCTCACCCATCCCAGTAACACCAGCAGCATGGATACAGCTCGGGCTGTTTCTGCTGGGAAGATAAAATCAGAGCCAACCCTGGGATGTTTTGCAAAGGGGAGTGAAAAAGCATCGTTGAAAAACAAAGTTGGGGAGGGGTGGGGGGGGAGATAAGAGGGGAAAAAATATCCCAAACAACAATGGGATGGGGAAAAATGGGTCAGAAATAAGAGTGTTAACACCTCTGCCTTCAGGAGAGGCAGAGAAAAGCAGGAGCCCGGCAGGGACTGCTGTCCCAGCAGCCAGCCCAGCTGAACATGCAAATGCTGTCTCCAATTAAAGCAATTAGCGAACAGCTCAAAGGGTGAGGGTCCCTTGCAGGAGCCAGGAACCAAATACGCCACTGAAACAGCAGAACCCAGGCTTGTGTGGGATTCGAGTCCCCGGTGTGGTGACACCCGGACCCGAGGATGTCCCCAGCTGCCACTCACCTCTGCCAGCACGAAGAGGGGCTCGATGACGTCCCTCTCCACCTGCAGCTCGAAGTGGATGAGCTCCTGTGCCAGCTTGTCCTCCGCCTCCCCGCACAGCCGCAGCATCTTCCTGCAAGGGCAGGGATGGAGGCACGGGGGGGGCCATGGGGCAGCCACCCCGCACCCCACAAGGGTGGGTCATGGGCACCCAAAGCCCCCGGGGGTCTCGGCAGGGGCGTGGGACAGTCCTTCCTTGGCTGAGGGCAGGAGGGAAGGTGAGAGCACGGGGACCACGGGCACCATGGATGTTTGGAAAATCTCATTCCCTAATTGTTGTACCAAACGTAGTCTGAGATATATATACATTACTGTCTATATATACTGTGTCTAGAGGTGTATATATATATTCCTATGTCCAGTTCTAGGCTCCCCAGCTCAAGAAGGACAGGGAAGTGCTGGAGAGGGTACAACAAAGGGCTATGAAGATGATGAGGGGCCTGGAGCATCTCCCTTATGAGAAACAGCTGAGGAACTTGGGCCTTCTTAGTCTGGAGAAGAGAAGGCTGAGGGGGGATCTGATCAACACCTATAAATACCTAAAGGGTGGGTGTCAGGAGGATGGGGCTGGTCTTTTCTCAATGGTGCCCAGGGACAGGACAAGAGGGAAGGGGCACAAACTTGAACATAGCAAATTCCACCTAAACACGAGGAGGAACTTCTTTGCTGTGAGGCTGCCCAGGGAGGTGGTGGAGTCTCCTTCTCTGGGGACATTCAAACCACCTGGACACGTTCCTGTGGGACCTGCTCTGGGTGAGGGTTGGACTGGGTGATCTCCAGAGGTCCCTTCCAACCCCTGCCACTCTGTGGTGCTGTGAAATTCTGTGGACTTTTGTAAAAGATATATATATATATATTATCTCTTCTACATTGTACACTGTGTGACTAAAGGACCCCAGCTCATCACAAGGAGGAGGAGAATAAAGGAAAACCCCGCACTCCCGAGACCACAGGAGCATCCCAGCCCCAGAGACCCCTCTGACCCCCCCCCCCCATTATCCAGCATCACAGATAACGAGCTGCAGCAATTCCTGGCAGAGCACCCCGGCAGGGTCAGAGCCCCTCTGGGGGGGGTGCCCCGGCCCCCTCCTTACCCCAGCAGGGAGTCGTCACTCAGCACGGCCGATCCCTCCATCAAGCACTGCGCCAGCGTCGTCAGCGGCAGCTTCTTCTGCAGAGAGAGGGCTGGCGTTGCCCACCCCGACGGCGCCGGCAGCGTGTCCCCCCACCCCCCAGCATCCTCACAACCAACCCCCCCCAGCCTCACCGAGCGCTTGTCGGCATCCACGCCTTGCTGGCCCTGCAGACATGCTGTCAGCTTCTTGTGGGTGCTGTGGGAGACCTGCTTCACCAGCTCCAGACGCTTCTCCACCTGTGGATGCGGTGGTGGCCGTCACCGGGGCGTCCCGCCTGCTCCCGTGCCCACCAACCAGGGAACTAAGGGACTTCTTGCTCTTCAATCAAAGCTATTTTAATCACTGCTGCATTGGATGCCACAGCCCAACCCCTTCCCGGGGCAGGGATGCTTTAAGGAGGAGAAGGTGTCACCCGTCTCACCCCCCCAAAAAAAGGCCACAGCCAGAGCAGCCCCCGAAGCCCTTGTGTCCCAAGGCAAGGGAAGGAGGTGTCTGTCCCCAGCCACACACCAAACTGGACACAGCTCCAACACAGGGCTGCAAATTGCCTTATTTGCCTCTGCATTGATTAAATGAAGAATTTCATCCCAAAACTCAGCGAGGTGAGTCCCTGAACGTGAGCAAACAAGAGCTGCTGAGAACCACGGCTGAGAGACTCGGGGAAAACACGGGAATCTCAAAACCTTGGGAAACAACCTGGAAAACAGAAATATTCCCCAAAGATGAAAATCTGGGGAAATAATCTGGAAAAAAAAAAAGAGAAAGAAAAGAAACAATCTGGGAAATAAGATCAACTCCCTGCCCTGGGGAAGGGAGACAAGAGCTGAGCTTCTCCAGGGTGTGAGTCCTCGAGGTAGGAGGCATCTCATGGAAGCCACCACAGGGATAGCAGAGGATGCTCTGCCTCAGCCAGGCATCAGAGAGATCTATTATTTTTACATATTAAGATTATTTTTATAATACATATAATGGCATGTGTGTTCTATACATTATTTTTCTATATATGGCACGCACATGTCCGTGTGCGTGCTGCAAGGAAGGGGCATGATGTTCAGAAGGGCACGTATGTGGGTGCACCCCCATAAAGATGAGCTGAATTAGACACAACGCCCAAAAAAGGTTCAGGTGTGTGTGTTGTGTCCCCCCCCATCCCTGGAGACAGACAGACCGACTCCTTGGGAGACACCCGGACAAGGCAGCACCGACCACCCTCCCTCCAAAACCAGCCCTTCCTCCTAAAGCTCCATTGCCGAAGCCAAGCCTGCCCTCGGGGGTGCCAGTGCAGGTGCCAGTTAGTACTGGGATGTCACTGGATGGCTTGAAGAGAAGCACCTGGCTCTTAAACCTCTCAGCTTGCAAGGGAAAAACACCCAAAATTAAACTAGGAAGCATAAAGGTTGGTTATTGGTGTTCCCTCCGGCTGCTGGTGGCGAGGAGCCCTCAGCTCCCCTCCGTGCCATCCCACCGGGGCTGCCCACCCCCGGGGACAGTGGGGCACGTCACCACCGCCCCCTGCCCTGCCCAGAAAGGGACAAAAAGACCCAAATCCCCAAGGCTGGAGGCTGCCACAGGGGGTTCATACGGCGGGATCGGCGCTGGTGAACAGCAAACCATCCCCGCAGTGCCCCGGGAGCCCGTGCAGCACCAGTGGCTTCTCACCGGTGCCAGTGGAGCCAGAGACCAACCTCACTCCTCCCCCCCACAAGGGTCAAACTGGTCCCAGCCACGATGGGAACTGGCTGCAGAGTCCCTGGAGAGCAGTGGGAGGGATAAAGCCACGCAGGTGGCTGTCCCCTGCACCCCACAAACGGGACACTTGTGAAGGGAGCTTCACTTCACCCTCTTCCAGCAGGGTTTCACCTTATCCCTTCAGGGGTGGCTCCCTTAAACGTTTTTTTTGGCTAACACGTGGCTCTTGCTAAAGCCTGAGCGGGGTCACTAGGTCCCAGTGAGGGCAACAGGTAGACAGGACACGGTGACCTGCAAGAGCTAAAGGTCACTCTGTCACCTGCAGGGCACTGCCTCCGGCCACCAGCATCCTCGCACACCCTTTCTCCGGCTGTTTCTGCAGAACCCGCTACCTGCCAGCAATGGCACAGCCCAAATTCCCAAGCTGGAAGGTGTAAATACATCATTTTAGCCCCAAAAGAGGTTTTTGAAGTGGATCCAGCAGTGGCCAGGCTGATGCCGGGAGGATGCCCGCGCTGTGATGGAGCACCCTTCACCGATGGCCCCGAGTCACCAGGGATGATTTAAGATTGTGTGACTCTGAAAGCTGAGGGATTCAGTGATGGATTTGGTGAATTCCTGTCTCTTTGCTGGCACTTTCTCTGCCACCTCCCTCCCCCAGGAGCGCAGGAAGCCCCGCTCCTGTAGCAGAAAACACCCAGATGGGGAGATGTCCCCAAGAAACTGTGACCTGAGTGTCACAGCCCAGGCTCCACGGCACCACGGGAGGCTTTTGGCTCGGGCTGTTCTGTTGAAATCACCCAACCCATCAGCTCTGGGGAGTGTCCCCTCTGTCACATGTCCCATCCCCAGAGAGGGGAGACACAGGCGCCCGCAATCCAGCCGGCCCGTATCAAGTTGCCATCCTGGCAGAGACCAGACTGGATCCGATTCCAGCTGACCTGAAAACCGGGCTGGGAAAGGGCTGGGAGGGTGATGATGATGCTTCCCACGCTCCCAACCCCCTCCTCCTCCTCCTCCTCCTCTTCTCATCACTGTAGGACACCGACCCGACCAGCATGGAGCCGCTGCCGCATCCAGCACCCACAGGTGGGCACTGGGACACCCTGGGCACACTGGACCAGCTGCAGAGGACCTCACCTGGAGGAGATCTTCGCTCAAAACCTCCGTCTTCTCAGCCCTGCAAGAGAGGAAAGAACATGAAGCGTTGGCAAAGGGTCTGGCACAGGCAGTACCGGGCACCGGTACCATCGGGCTGCAGGCGGTGATTTAAGGCTCTCTGGTCCCACCAGCCATCGCCCCATCTCCTCAATAACCAAAGGATGGAGCATCTTCACAGCGAGCGTGCCACATCCCACACCGATTTGGGATCCTCCCCTGCTCTCCCCTTCGTTTTTCCACTATCCCCAGCAAAACAGGGATGCTAAATTCCCGGATCCGGGCAGCGCTGCAGAGGGAGGTGACGTGTCCACGCTCCGGCACCCCCTCAGCACCACAGTATTCAAGGACACAACCCGTCTGCTCGACTGAGCCTCTTCGTTCCCACGCAGCCCACGGAATCCACGGTGGCAGCTGCTGCCCGGGGCTCTGCTCTGACCCCTCCTGCTGCGCGTTGGAGACGGATTTGCCGCTCCAGAGCCCGTGTCACCCTCCGTTCTTCGCTGGCGAGGGGCGCTGGGATGCAGGGGGAGACACAGACCCCGTGCAGACCCCTCTCAGCCCCCGTCGAGGCTGCTCCGTGCCACCTCTGCTCAGGCTTGGTTAAACCATCACACTCTGCAGCATTTATTCATTTTCTGAGGGTTTTGGGGTTTGGTTTTTTTTTTTTTTTTTTAACATAAATTTAGTGCGTCATCTCTCTTTGAAAAATGACCCCCGTCAAGATGCGCTTGGGCAGAGCCGTGATTTCGCCAATTAGTCCCTAAAGGTTCGTTAACAAAGAGCCAAAGCTCAGAGCTCTCATCCTTCTTAACAAAACCACCTTTATTGCCTGAGTCCCAGTGGCTTTCTGGTTTCCAAGCTGGTTTCTCAGCTTTGAGAGAGCGAGAGAAGTCTTGCAAAAGTGGAAATAAGGGAGAAGCAGCAGCAGAGCGAGGTTTGGAGGTGCAGCACAGGGTGAAACCTGGCCCCAAAAGCCACCACGGGGTTTTTTCTTTGCAAAGCCAAAGCAGGGGACAAGGTTCAGCACACCTGGGTCCTACTCCACTGACATCATGCTGTGTTACAGCTCCGTGCTGTAACAGCCACCGGGAGAAAAATCCCATTACATCTGTTTCTGAAGTCTCAGCCTAAAGTGAATGTGGTTTCATAGGAGCTTAGATGGCTTTAGGAGCCATCCTGAGAACCTGCAACGAGTGATGCTCCGCAAGGAGCAGCTGAGGAGATGGAGACTCTCCCATGTGCTCTGGGGGGTGGTTGTTGGGGTCTGGGGGTTGCTGGGGGCTGAGCACTCAGAGATGCTCAAGGAGATGCCAGTGCCACCTCCCTGGTACCCGGGAATTTCCCAATGGGGATGGAGAAGTATTATCCCGCTGCCTTTTCTAGGGGAGGGATGGCAGTGTCTCTCCAAGGATTTCAGCAAAGCATCTCCAGCCCTGAGCGTCTCCCCTGAGACCCTTCTCTCCAACAAACCCTTTTGGTTTGTGCTTTCTTCTCCTTCCCCATATTGTGCTCCCAACAGTATCCCACTTGAGGACGGCTGTGGGTCCCTGTGCCTTCCCTGAGCCTCTTCCCTTGGCTTTCCAGCCCCGGGAAGCCTCTCTTGACACCTCCCAGTTCTTCCCCAGCACCCCCAATCCACCCCAGCTCCTCCTGGTACCCCCAGCTGGCTCCGTACCAGCAGCCAGAGCCCAGAGGGATGAAGCTGCCCAAGGGGTCACAGAGATCCTGAAATCAGGCTCTGCCCAGAGGATTCTGGGACCTGCTCCCTGCCCATGCTACTCCAGCAGGCGGCTGGTGACACCAGTGAAGCATCTTCCCTGTGCACCAGTTTAAACCAGTATGAGCTTTGGGCAATTATTTCTACCTGTTCATTTTGACGTGGGTTATTTCCATCCCTGTGTGTCCCACGGTGGATGCAGCCAGGGCTCCCGTGCTGGGACGCGACCTCCCCTTCCCCTGGGGAACCGCAGACGGTGGCTTTTGCTCAAGCAAAGTGACTTCAGCAAACACCAGCAGCCCCAAGAGAGGTGCTGGGACCCCCCACATTCCATGGCTGGCCCATAACCCCCCAAAAACTTCACATCTTAGGAGTTGTACACATCCCGTGGGAGCATCCCTTGGAGAGGCAGCCAGCAATACTGGCTTTCAACGCTTTCTTTCATCTTTCCTTTAGGCAAATAAAAGCCTCCTCCTCCCTTTCCCCTCCAGATTTTCACCCCGGAGGGGTTTTTCTCAGCACAAATCCAGGCAATCCTCTGCCTCAGCCAGCACCCAGACACCCGTGTCCCTGGGAGAAAAGGGACAATTAGTGTGGAGAGTCAAAACCAAACGAGCTGGGGAGGAGGCTACAATTTGGTCGGGCGTTCGCTTCTGCAAAAAAACTAATTGCTGCCAGCAGAAATCAACACCAATCAAGCAAATTAAGTTTATTTCCAAATAACTAGCATACGAGCTGCCAGTGCCTTGACCTGGGGAGCTACAGCAAAGCTGGTGCTTCCCTGGAGCATCTCCCGATGCCAGACTGGCTGGACCATCCATCACCGGTGCCCACCCCGTGTCCCCAACACTGTCCCCCTCTGGTGCTCAAACCACCCGAGACGAGGAGCTCCCAGCCTTGGATCTGACCCTGAGCCAGCGAAACTCAAAGCACAACAGGGATTTTGCAGTGATATTCTCTCCGAAGAGGAAAATCCATCGTGCCCAGCTCACGGGCAAGCTCCTCACCCAGGATGGGGAGGGCAGGACTGAGGATGTCTCTCCCGAGGCAGAGCCTCTGAGCATCATCTCCACGATGCCCCAAGGACCCCTTTGCCCACCAAACGCCGCTGTCCCCCCCACCCCTGGCCACCCCCTCACTGCAGGGCGCCCGTAAATATTTAATCA
This sequence comes from Scolopax mira, assembly GCA_004320125.1. NCBI lineage: Eukaryota > Metazoa > Chordata > Aves > Charadriiformes > Scolopacidae > Scolopax > Scolopax mira. Next base: position 105,242 of record BJBW01010825.1, read on the forward strand.
TTATTTAATCACTGACTCTGGCTGGTTCCCCTGATTTCTGTTTGCTCTAACCTAAAAATAGCCTCTGGGCAGCCGAGTGGAGGCAGAGGGAGGCACAAAGGCCTGGCCAAGGCCATCCCCTGCCGGGAGCATTGACTCCCACGGACGGGTCTGTCCTGCCATCCCACCCAGGGACAGTGCCTGGCTCTGTCCCAGCCCTGCATGTCCCTCCGGTGTCACCTCAGGGCTGGTACCTGCAGGAAAATTCAAGGTTCTGGAGCCCCCAAAGCTCAGAAGGGAGGTGGGTGAGGTGAAGTTCAACCACGCAACTCGGATAAGGCGCTGAGCATCCATCACGTGTGCCGGAGGGAGGAGAAAACCTGGAGTCTCTTCCAGGCAATCCCTGGAAGCATCGTGGTCCCAGAACTGTGCTGTCCCCAGCTTCTGCCACCGCCTGAGATCTCCTTGTCCCCGCATCCCCAGGGACACACAGCCCATCAGCTCGTAACCAGGATCTGGCCGAAGCCAAACGGAGACACGGATTTTTCCTGGTGCCGTTTTAGCAGGCGAGAAGCGAAACATCAAATATTTATATCCTCAAATCGCTGCTCAATTCCCTGGGGGGGGGCGGGAGGGGACGGACAACTCTTGAGCCGCAGCCTCCAGCTGCAGGGGGGGAGACACCCCCACCAGCACCTCCTCCAGCACATCCCGGGCTCGTCCTGCCCCGGGAAGTGACCTGGAGAGATGGTCCCCACGTCCCAAACCCGGGGCTAAGGGCAGCGATGCCCCATCCAATGGGCACGGTGCCAGGGCTCGGCCCCCACAGCCTCCGACCAGGCAGGAAAAACAGGATGAAATAAACGATCAGGGAAAGCTGGTCCAGAATTCCTCCATCCGTCCGCCCACTGCCGGGATGGGCAGAAAAGCCTTTTTTTCCTCATCTCCTGCCCCTTTCCCCGCTGCGAGCTCTCTGTGTGGGCATCCCTTCCGCACGGGATGCTGGGGGCCCCTTTGCTCCTTGCTCCCGGAGCATTCCCAGCTGAAGCCTTCAGCCTGCTCCATGAATATTTCAGTTTGTCAGCGCTGCCGCCTCCCGAGGAGGATAAAAATATCCCCAGGGCTGCGGGGATGCTGCCGGCACCATCCCAGGGGCATGGCATCGCTCGGCAAAGCCAAAATCCCTGGGGGTGGGGAGTCTGTCTCCGGTGAGCCACTTGTACCCCAAAGTGCAGACGTGGAACCCAGCTATTTAAAGGCTGTTTTTCCCTCCTGCAAATCCCACTGGAAAAATCCCAGGCGGTGCTTTTATTCCCTCCGTCCTTATTTCACACACACGGAATAAAACGTCCTTATTTCTCGCAGAATATTCTTGCTGCACAGAGAGAAAAAAGCCTCAGCGTTTGAAGTCTGTATTTTTACCTGCAGACGTCCTCGGTGCTGGGAAAAGCAACTGCCCCAAGAGCCACCAAAGTGCTGTCCAGCCCAAAATGCTGCCCCCCAGGATGGGGGAGAACACCTTGGGATGCCCAGAAAAGTCCAGGAGGAAAAAACCCAAGCCCCCTCGGGAGCTGACACCGTCCTCCCCGGTGTCTCTCCATCGCCTGCCGTGGCATTCTGCCTGTGGCTGCAAGGGCCTCTCTTATTCCTGATGGGGAAAAAAACCCCATACTGAGCCAATTCTGGAAAATTCACAGGGCTGTTTCTCCCACCAGAGTGGCTGAAACCACCATCGTCCTGCAACCCCCAGGCCTGGCCGCCGAGGAAACGGGTAAATGAATAAAAATAAAAATAAGAAAAGCACTTTGCAGAGAACCTCTCCAATATGTTTTACAGCCACTTATTGATTTCTCTTCCCTTTCTCCACCCCGTGGAGATAAATATTATGGTCCCTTACAGACTGAGAGCAGTATTTCTCCCAAAATACCAAGTGCAGGTCTGGGCTGGGATGAGCATCCCCAGTTCTTTCTCTGGTAATGAGATTACTCATTAGGTAATGAAATTACGTAAATAAAATAAATTAAATAAATGAAATATATACATAAAATAAAGCAAATGATGTGCTCAGGGCACAGCAGAACGTTTTCTGCTCCATTTGGCCCCCTCACACACACAGCCTGGGCACCCCAGTGCCTGCGGGGGCTGCTGTTCTCCCCAGGGGCGCGGGAGGTCCCCGCTCACCCCCAGCACCACAAGTGGGGCAGGAAAGGAATGTGACAGCCCCAGGAAACGGAGCTGGAGACTGGATTTGGAAAGGTAAGGAAATGCACTCAACGTCCTCACCTAACCCTGACCTTAACCCTCACTCTGATCCTTATCCTGCCCCTGCCCCTAACTTCACCCCCACCCCTATATTGACCATGACACTAAACCTTAGCCCTAATCTTGATCCCAAACCCTGACCTTGACTTTAACCTTAATCCTGACCCTAACCCCTATCCTGACCTTGACACTATCCTTAACCCCAACCCTAACCCTGATGCTGATTCTGATCCTTATCCTGACCTTGACCCTAACCTAGTCCTCACCCTAACCCTTATCCCGACCTCGACACTAACCTTAACCCTGACCCTTAATCCTGACCACACACTCCCTCCCACCACAATGCCAGCTGTGTGCCAGCTGTGTGCCAGCTGTGTGCCAGCTGTGTGCCACAGCAGGCTCCTGCCCTGTCCCCTGCCAGTCCCCTACCAGGTGACAGCCGCTGGCAGCCCCACGGATGGGTTTTTCCCCTCCAGCTGCTTCCTTTCTTCCTTATTTTAAGGAAACAGCACCACCAAAAGCAGGAAAAGCCACTGGGGGGCTTGGACCCCCCCCTTTTCCCACACACCCCACAGGGTGGCTGGGGAGATGTCACCGCTGTCTCCTCAGTCCCACAGATGCAGCCCCAGCCCCCCCCTGCCCCCCGCAGCATCGGGACCTTCTGGGTTGGGCTGGTGGGAGGAGTGACACCAGCCAGATGCCACCACTGCCACCGCCACATGCAAACTGCCCCCCAACGCCCCCAGTCTCCCCCTGAAGGGACAACAACCATGTCATGCATCACGGATTCCAGCCTCGGGGCAGCATCCAGCCCGGTGGTGCCCAGCCCAGGACGCGGGGGTGCTGGCACTGCAGGCTGATGGTGACAGAAGGGGACAGCCCTCAAAACCCAGTGAGCCCCTCCCGGGGGAGACAAAACACCAGGTTTCTATTATTGCTCCTCATTTCCATTTTATTATTCCTCATTGCCATTAATTATTCCTCATTGCCATTAATTATTCCTCATTGCCGTGTACTATTCCCTTTTTCCATTTATTATTCTCTATTTGCTCTTATATTCCCTATTGCCACCCGTTATTCCTTATTTCCATCTGTTATTCCCTACTTCCATCCGTTATTCCCTATTTCCACTCATTATTCCCTCTCTTCCTGTATTATTCCTTATTTCCAACTGGATGGAGGGGGCTGCTCAGGGCTCTGGAGAGGGGAAGAGGGACAAAACACCATCCCGTGCTCGAGACAGGGACCAGCGGAGCCGAGGAAGAGGATGGTCCCCAAGCTCCCGCCGAGCCCTCAACTGCCCCATCCTAGTTCTGAGCAAAGAGGGGGCCAGCACCTGCCCCCCCGGGGCTAAACTCAGAGCGAGCCTGGCAGCGCAGGCAGCTCCTCAGGCAGCAGACGTGCCAGGGCAGCATGGCAGCCAGCCCTTAAGAGGATTAGGGGTTTAGTGGCTCCAAGCCCCACAGCTGCTGGCCCCATGGCCCCGGCTGCGAGCCGGGCACTGCAGGGAGCCCGCCACGGCCCCGCACTCCCGGGGGATGCGGGAAGGAGGATGCTTCACCTTCTCAGCAGCACCATTTTGAAGCCAGGGAGTGCGAGCACCGTGCCAGGCTCAGGTCTCCCATGAGGCCGTGGTGGGACTTGGGGACATCCCTCCCCTGCGGCTCCCCGGGGCGGGAGACGTGTCAAAGCTCAGCACATCCAGAGAGCAAACCCAGCCGGCGCAGACACAAGCAGAAAATCACACGTTCTGTCCTCAAAACAGCCACCTCCTGACGGTCCCCTGAGGGAGGCAAGTGCCGGTCTCCCAGTGCTCCCATACCGTGTCCTGCACCGCGTTCCCTGTGCCCTGTTCCCACACCACATTCCTGCACCGTGTCCTTGCATCGCATTCCTGCACCGTGTTCCTGCACCACGTTCTTGCAGCGTGCTCCCGCACTGCATTCCCACACTGCATTCCCACACTGCATTCCCACACTGCATCCCTGTGCCGGATGCCCGCACCATCCTCTTGCAGCATGTTCCCAAACCCCATTCCCACATGGCATCCCTGCACTGCATTCCTGCCACCGCATTCCTGCATCCTGCTCCCAAACCACGGTCCCGCACCGTGCTCTCTAAACCAGATTCCTGCAGCGTGATCCCAAACCCTATTCCCACATCGCATCCTTGCACCACATTCCCACACCTCATTCCCGCACCGTGCTCCCAAATCACATTCCCACACCAGATTCCTGCAGCACCCTCCCAAACCACATTCCCACATCGCATCCTTACACCGCGATCCCGCACCGTGCTCTCACACCAGATTCCTGCAGCACGATCCCAAACCCCATTCCCACATCGCATCCTTGTACCACATTCCTGCTGCCACATTCCCGCACCTCATTCCCGCAACGTGTTCCCAAACCACATTCCCACACCGCACTCCCACACCGTGCTCTCACACCAGATTCCTGCAGCGTGATCCCAAACCCCATTCCCACATCACATCCTTGCATCACACTCCTGGGCCATGTTCCTGCACCTCATTCCCGCACTGTGTTCCCAAATCACGTTCCCACATCGTGTCCTCCTGGACCACATTCCCACACCGCGCTCCCGCATCGCATCCTCGTGCCACCGCAGCCCCAGGCCGGTGCCCCGTGGCCCCCCCATCCCTGTGCCCCTGCCCCGGGACGCGGTGAGGGGGCACACGGGGAGCAGGTGACGGTGCCACCCCGGGAGGGGACGCTGAGCCTGATGCCACGGCCACACTGGGAAGGAAAAAAAGAAATCAATCCCCCACCAGCCCCCCCAGCCAAGCTGCAAAATCTCCAGAATCACACAATCACACGGGAATTACACAACAGCCACCACCGAGCCCCGGGCCTGGCCGTGTGGGCACCCTCACACGGGCACAGCCGCTCCCCCCACACCCCGATGTGCCCCCCCTGCACCCTGCCTGCCCCACAGCCAGCTGGCTGGGTGCTGGGGGGCGCAGGGAAGTGGGGCGCCCCACGGCATCAGGGCTGGGGTGCTGGGAACAGGGGGTGCCCCGGGGATGGGCAGGGGCAGCGGGGCAGGCAGGGTGAGGGCAGGGGCAGGGGGGGCAGTGGGGCAGGGTGTGCGCAGGGGGACACGCAGGGGTTAACAGGCAGGGGCTGCAGGCAGGGGAGGAGGCAGGGAATGGGGAGGGACCAGTGAGGTGTGGGCACTGGGGCAGTGGGGCAGGGTGTGGGGCAGTCCAGGGGCAGGCAGGGAGCAGGCAGCAGGGCAGGGGGCACCCAGGGAGATGGAGGGCTGGGAGCACAGGCAGTGGGGCAGGCAGTGGGGCAGGTCAAGGAGGGGCAGGGGCAGTAGGGTGGGCAGAGGGTGGGCAGGGAGCAGGCAGGGGGCAGGGGCAGTGGGGCTGGCAGGGGGCAGGCAAGGTGCAGGATCAGGGGCAGTGGGGGCACCCAGGGAGGGGGTGGGATGCAGGGGCAGTGGG
>BJBW01010826.1:3427-43593 GCA_004320125.1 Scolopax mira
ACTTGTCTTTACAGACAGCTGCTGTGGTGAGCCCGAGTCTGTTCGTTTTATTCTCACTCCTTTATATAATCTCTGTTCTGAATGAGTAGATACCAACCCAGTAGGCTCTGTGGCTTTTCTTCTGGCATATGTCCTGGGTTTTGTGGGCTGCATCAATCCTTGTTGTTAGATTTTTATGTGGTTTTTTATCTCAATCCTGACAGAAAAACTGTAACTGGATAGTGCTGCTGAAACTGAAATTCCTTGTGAGGGTACTAGTTTCCTGCATTCCTAAAACAGCAGCAAAAAAAAAAAAAAAAAAAATTATCTGGTTTGCTTTGGGGTCCAAGAACTTTCAAGTATTTTTATTTTATTATATTTTTTGAGACGGCTATAAATAGTCCTCTAGATCTGGACCAAGTCAGTTTGAGAATAGTGCATGGCATTTGGGGGATGTGATAGCTTGAAGTGGTACCTGGGTTTGATGTGTAGTGGTACTTCTGCATCTTACACCTCTTGTGTGTTTCTCTTGATAGATTTGTCCACAACAATGGAGAGATCTAACTTTTTCTCTCTGTTTTTTTTCCTTTTCCAGGGAATCTAGCAAACAACAGCCAACAGGGAGCAGCATTGCAGGACAGACGTTTTCCAGAAAGAGGAAAAAATTGCTGTGTTGAAGACCTCATCTTTCAGCAATGATTCTGTGCTGCAAGTTCCAGGAGTTTCTCTTTCTGTAATTAATAATCTTCTCTATGGCCTCTTCTTGCTGATGTTTGCCCCAGTGTTGGGCACAAAGAGGAAGGATGCTGGAGAACACGTACCCCCCTTTTGGCTTTTAGAACATGGGCACTTGTGTAAAGGTATGTGATTGCTCTTTGGTTGGAGGGATGGGATATCTATGAGGCCAGCAAAGGAGATTTGCTGGGCTGGAAAATCATAGCTATTGTTGGGGGGAAATACCTCATTTAAGCTTTCTGCATGCTGGTGTCCATTGCTGCTGCTGTTGAGATGACTGATGAATAATTCCCCTTTTGTGTTTGCTTAAAAAAAAAAAGCAAAAGCAGCTTGAATGCACAATGTAGCTTCTCACTAACTGAACGATGACATGGCGAGCTATATTGTGTGCATTAGTGTATGCCAAGTTGTTTGTCTAATTGTCACACACGTTCCTTGCTGCTGCTCTTGTTCCATCTGTCAGCTATGTCTTATCAACCAAACAGCATGTTGTTGTTCTGGGTGTGGTCTTTTTACTACATGTTTGTTTAGCAGTCCCCTCAGTGAGAACTTGATTCTAGATTGGTGTCTCTAAAAATTGCTGTAACCTTAATAGTGTACAAAACCAAGGTTTTAGCTTGTGCGTTGATCAGTGAGAGTTTCAGTGGAGATGCTCCACTTCCAAAAATGGAGAAGGAAAATACCGATTAACTGTTTTTCAGTTGCATTCATACTTTTTGTAGTAGAGATACAGGGTGAAAAATGAATTCAGCTCTGCCCTAGAAGGATTTCGTTTGTGTTGAACAAATGGGGATGGTTTTGTCTGTAACCCTTCTGTTCCATAGCTTTTTTTTCTAAGGTTGATGGTTGAGGGTCAGCTTCTGTCTGTTTTGGTGATGGCTCTGTGATGTGCTTTCATGGCAGACTAGAAATAACTTTGTGACTTGCAGAAGCAAATAGGTGTGAGAGTTTGGATGAGTGGCTTTTGGCCACTGCTGTTGAAGTTGGTGATCCTGCAAAAAGCAGTTCCTTCCTGCAGTACCCAGAGCCATCCCTTGCTGGTTTCTGAGGATAATGTGTTGTCCTTCTTATAGATCCCTGAATCTGAATGGGAATCTGTGATGGAGGGAAAACCGTTCTTTGTAGCATGCTGTGGTGTTTGCATATTTCACATTCTTATGGAATAACGGGATTTAGAGATGTTCTTGGAGAGGAAGACAGATGATAGGTATTTTCCTGAGGAATCATAGATTTAGGCCAGTATGTGTGAGGAAGAGTCATTGGACTGGACTTGGCCTATTTTGTGTTCTAGATGCAGCTGTGATCCTCGGCTGTGTGTCTCACCGAAGGGACCTGATGTTTTACGTTATTGGTAAGTGAAGGAAAGGCTGCCACTGTACTTGTTGACCTCTCCATAGGCTTTAGAAGGGTTTCTTGAAAGCTCTTGCTTTCATGTTAGTTCAGGTTCTACCTAACAAACATGAAGTTACTGTCACCCCACACCGTGCCCTCGACCTGGCAGACCTGCCTCTCCACCATTCTTCTCGTTCCTAAAGTCCTTCCATTGACTTCATTCCTAAGGCTTCCCCTTTTTCTTTCGAGAACTAGTGCAGGGTTGTTGCCTCCGTGCTGCTTCTTAATCCAGCCTTAATGTGATGTGCAGAGGTTGTGTGCTTATATGACTGTTTCCCTTGAAGGAATCTCTGTAGTTCTAATTTGCAACTCAAAGGGAATTCTGTGCTTCTGTTGGGATGTCTGCTGGCCATACCCGAGACTCTACCAGCTTTACCTATTTCCTCTGTTTGCAGTCATTTGCGGAGTTTGAAGACACTTGTTATTCTCTAACCTTACTTGTAGCATAACACAAACCATAAATGTTCACACAATAGCTTCTGCCTCAAACACCTAATTTGCAGTTGAGTAGAACGCGATTAATAAAAGGTATCTTGGGCTGACTCACGGGGGATTTTGCGTGTCTGACTTAGCCATACTGCTGCAACCACCCTGTGTTCTCTCCTTGCTGCAGGTGGGATCACAGTATCTGTGGTAGCTTTCTTCTTCACCATTAAGTTCCTCTTTGAGCTTGCCGCACGTATAGTCAGCTTCCTTCAACATGAGGACCGGGAACGCCGAGGGGAGCGAACTATTTATGACTACGTGCGAGGCAACTACCTGGATCCCCGGTCCTGCAAAATCTCCTGGGATTGGAAGGACCCCTATGAGGTGGGCCATAGTATGGCCTTCCGAGTGCATGTAAGGGAATATTTCTGTTTCCATACAGTTTTGGGGGGCAGGAACAGGGGTCTGAGTTAGAGATGGGCTCTTCAAATGTTTTGGTTTTTTTTTTTTTTTTGTTGGGGCCAAGCAGGATGTAACTTAGGAGTAGTAAAGCTTTCTGTTGATGTCTTCTGACCCCTGTAAATGTGTTGCAGAACTCTATAAGTACATGTGAGGTTTGCACTCCTTAAAATCTTATATCCCCTCTCTTTAGAGTCCTCTGAACAACTGTAGGAGACCAGGCTTGTCCTGTCTACTGCTTCCTTTACTGGGAAGTGAGTGGGCTGAGCCTTGCCTTCAGCAGACTTGGTGCTATATTTTGATTGTGCAGCTGAAGCTGGGAGCGTGGGAGCGGGCATTTTACCAGCCTAAGAGCTGTAAAGCTTTATGACCACTCCTCATTCCTCCAAAATTCTGTGTTATTCTGTCTGACCTGGAAAGCCTGCCAAGGACGCTTGTTTCCTTCCAATCCCAAAAGGCTGAATCTAGAGGGACAAGTATAGAAATAAGATGAGTGAGGGGCCTGAACACTGAGAGTTTGAAGTTACATGGAGAGAGTTTGAACAGGTTTTGATGGGCTCATGCACCCACCTTCCCCACCTGGAAGGGTATCAAAATAAGAAGAAGGTTCAGCTAGGTTGCCACAGTCATCCCTCTTGGGAAGTTGAGGAAAACCCTTCTGCTTGAGGATGAGGGAGGAGTTGGAACTCCAGGGCAGGCACTGAAAATAAGTTAAGGAGAAAGGGACTTGCTTTGTTCCTGTTTTATTCCCTTCACCTTACTGACTCTCACTCACAGCAGCTCAGCAGTATTGCCCTTCCACTTCATGCTTGTCTCCCATTTGCTTAGCCCTGTATTCATCAACGGTAGCTGTTGGGTGCACTGGTTTCTCTCACTGACAGGCAAGATACATACTACTTCGGGGCCCACCCTCCCTTATTTAGAAATCAGGAATAGTAGTAGCCTTTTGCCATTGCAGGTGGCAGGCGGGATCTGGCCCACAAACCACTGACTCTTGAAGTGGTAGACACATGGGGTTTCAAGGTGTAGTTCTTCCTTTGTAAGGAAGTTATGGTCAAGGTATGTTACCTTCTGAAATTGTACAGCAAGCAGATCACTTCTGTGGTTGTGCTGCCTGGGATTTTGTCTAACATGTTGTTATCATGCTGATGCTTTTTATCAGTGCAGACTGGGTCAGCTTCTTGGGTCAGCATCTTCTCCACGCTGTTTTCTTAGCAAATTGGTGAGAGCTTTTCCAGAGCTTCGCTGTACAAATGGACAAGATCTGTTTGTTTCTCTGAAAGGATGTGGCTTTGCTTTTTCCCTTTTGGTAGTGGGTTATCTTGGTTTCTGCTCTGATATTGCCCTGGTGCAGAGAAGAAATGCCTAGAGGCGTGTTCTTTTCAGGGCACTCATCTGAACCCAGCACAAAAGAGAATGAGGCTGTTCAATGCCCATTTGTGCACTGTTCGCTTGGGAGAACACAGGCCTGTGTGACAGAGCTGGATGTTAATTTTTTTTCCTTTGCTGAGCTGAAGTTCTTGCCCTTGTTTCCCCAAGGCGAGTTGCTTTTTCTTCCTGTCTGCACTGCATATTTTTGCTGACCTAGACTTCTCCATTTCCCATGCAGTTATTCTATAAAAACGGGCAACCCTTCCCTGCTCACCGGCCTGTGGGCCTGCGAGTTCACATCTGCCACGTGGAGCTAGCAATTGATATTCCTGTAACCCAGGAAGTTCTTCAGGAGCCTAATTCCAATGTGGTGAAAGTGGCCTTCACTGTGCGCAGGGCTGGGAGATACGAGATCACTGTAAAACTTGGTGGCTTGAATGTGGCCTACAGCCCCTACTACAAGGTGTTCCAGCCAGGTAAGGTCTAAGTGGCCCTTTAATGATTCAACATAGATTTGAGGTCTTGGAGACAGCTAGGAAAATGTGTTTCCAGCTAAAATAGGTAGGTGACAGGGAAAGGGTTACCCTTCACCATCTTCCTCTTGCCATGTGTAGATCTCAGCAATAGACCCATGACTAAAACATACTTGTGACTACCAGTACGTGGCAAAATACATCTTCCTTACAGAATAAGTCATTAGTGCTGCTTAACCACTTATGTCATGTTCTCCATTTTGTAGTAATTTCTCCATGTTCAGAGAAGAGTCGGAGGATGCCTTTTGTGAAAGTATTGATTTATCTGTGGAAATGCTGTTATGATTTGACTCTTCCTTTCTTGAGCTGAAGGTTAGAATGGTGGAAAAAGCATCCCTTAGAGGGCTAGTAATTAGGTTTGCCTTATCAGCACTAAGTTTCTGACCCAAGGCAAACCCTGTGTACCACAGGGTGTATTTCAGTGATTGGATACTTGGGTGTTTTTTTTAATGTAGGGGCATAGAATGTGTTTAGCTTTGATTCGTTTTCAAGAGTATTGTGCTCCTACTTGCTTTTCCTTTGCTCTTTGTAGCTTCATCTTGGAATTTATTTGACTCTAAACTGTTGTTATCTGCTTCAGGGATGGTGGTTCCCTCCAAAACCAAAATTGTCTGCCATTTCTCCACTCTGGTGCTGACCTGTGGGCAGCAGCACACTCTGCAGATAGTTCCCAGAGATGAGTATGACAATCCCACCAGCAATTCTGTGTCCCTAATAGATGAGCACAATTACAGTATCTCCATCTATGAGGTGAGTGCAACCTCATCCCAAGATGCTTGGCTTCAGGTGAGCTAGAGGCCCCCACCTTATTAATTTGTTTTCTGTTTAGCTGGGTCCTCAAGAAGAAGAGAGCTCTGATGTTGTGTTTGAGAAGTCTGTGGTGTCAAATCGGCAGACTTGCGAAGTGTTCTTCCGACTCACCTTGCACTGTAGGGGCTGTTTCCATGCCTGCATCTCCTACCAGAACCAGCCCATAAGCAATGGTGATTTTGACATCATTGTTCTAAGTGGTGAGTCAAGAGCTACTTGGTATTCATTCTCCAGGTGTCCTCTTACAAGATGCTTGTAAGAACATCTTACACTTGTAGCAGAGCTAAATGTGGCTTCCCTGCAAGTTAGCCATGCTTAATTGCTAAAGGAATGCCTATTAATTTAAAAGTGCCAAGGTAAATTAATTTGCTGCTGCCAAGGGAGACCTTTGGAGGCTGATACTCTGTTCCATCAGCAGATAAAAGCACTTGTGATTTTTCACTTGTCTCAGGAGGCTTACCTATGAAAATAGGCAACTTGTATTGCTTGCTACTACTTGGCATCTGAGCCAGTTATGTATTGTCTGGTAACCTCTATGGATGAAGATAATGGCATGTAACTTATGTGCTTTTTTACAACTATAATTCCTGGTTTCTTCAAGAGTGAGCCAGTCTGCAGTGTGGCTGACACATGGCTATGGTTTCAGGCTGGTGCTCTGAGGCAGAGGTTCTATATGCCTTTTTTCATTAAAACCAATCACTGTCTGAAACCAGAACACACAAACTGCTGTCTTGAAATCTTTTCATCCCACTCCTGGGTTCTCTTTATCAGAGTTTCCCTTGACCAGATTTTTCTTTGGATGTGTCACCTTTCCATTAAAATCATAGTAACTAGTTTGGTGGTGGTCTGTGGATTCTTTAGGTTTTTATTCTGGTCTCCATTAAGATTTACATAACTCTTTTGTATCTATTCCCCTCAGAAAATGAAAAGAACATTGTAGAACGCAATGTGTCCACCTCAGGTGTCAGTATTTACTTTGAAGCCTACCTTTATGATGCTCCTAGTTACACCAACACTCAGTGGCAACTTCCACCAACACACCCAAGCTCCTCTCAGCGCCGTCCTTCTACTGCAACTGAGGATGAAGATGAAGATTCTCCCTCTGACAGCCAGACCCCTGAGAAAGTGAAGAAACCTAAAAAAGTGTACTGCTATGTGTCACCTAAGGTAGATATTGTAAAGTTACCGGTCTTGAGTGCATGTTTAAAGAACACTGGAACTGAAGAGCTTCCTTTTGCCCTATATCTTATCTCCAGATTTAGGTGCCTCAGATTTGGCTTTAAAAGGTTGGCCTAAGGCTAGGCAGCAACATGGAGCTCATGACTGAGAATGATGTTAAAGTGCTCCTTGAAGATTTGGGACTCCATGTGTCTTTCTAGGTCTGGTCCAAAGTCTACTGGGACTCTTCTCTCTGAGTGTTCAGTAGATATTCTGTTTACATTTCCTTTGCTCTGGTCAGGTCAGACCTGCATTTCCTTTTCTCAATTTCCAATACCTGTAGATCAGAAGATAGAGGAAAACACTTCTCAAATTTAATGTATTTGTCCTGTTTTTTGAATATTTCAGGGGAAATAAAAGGAAAAAAAATGGTCAGTGGACAAAGGGTAAATGTATAACTATAAGAAACAGGATTCAAGCAATTCAGGCGTAACTGAGGGTTCTCTTATAGTAAGAAAGAAAATTCCTCTAGATCTACCAATATGTTTAAATTCACTTTGACAATATCTGCCTGAGGGTGTTAAGAAAACTGGCTAACATCGTTCATAATCTTTGACAAGTTGTGGAGATTGGGAGGCATCCTAGAATACTGGAAGAGGGCTAATGTCACCCCCATCTCCAAGAAGGGCTTAAAGAGGGATCCAGGAAATTATAGTCCCATCAGTCTTACTTCAGTCCCTGGGAAAGTTATGGAATTAATCCTCCTTGGGGCAATCATGAGTCAAATGAAGCACATGACTGGGGAAAGCCAGTGTGGATTCACCAAGGGCAAATTGTGCTTGACAAACTCGATTGCCTTCTATGACAGAGTAACCTGCCTGGTTGATGTGTGTGAGCGATGGACTTGGATTTCTCTGAGGTTTTCAATATGGTTTCCCACAGCCTCTTCCAAATACATCACAGAGACTGATGTTTCTAGTGGTCTGTGCACTGGGTGGGGAACTGGATGACAGGTCACACCCAGAGGGGTGGTGGTAAATAGCTTATTTTCAAACTGGTCTCAGGTGGGGTCTCCTAGGGATCAGTATTGGGCCCAACACCATTTAATGTATTCATCAGGGCTTGGTGTTGGGCCCGTTGCCATTTAATATCTTCATAAGTGATCTGGATGATGGGATCAAGTTTGCTGATGATACCAGAGTGGGGAGGTGGACACTTTGGAAGGGAGAGCTGCCCTGCAGGAGTACCTGGACAAGCTGGAAGAGTGGGCTAACAAGAACCTTATGACGTTCAACAAAGACAAATATAAGGTCTTTCACAGGAGTGCAGCACAGGCTGGGATTGCTTGGCTGGGGAGCAGCTCTGTGGAAAGAGACCTGGGGGTCCTGGTGGACAACAAGCTCAATACAAGTGAACAGTGTGCTGCTGCAGCAAACAAAGCCAACAGGATGCTGAATTGCACCAACAAGGGCATCAGCAGCAGAGATAAAGAAGATATTATCCCACTGTACTCAGCGCTTCTCAGGCCACACCTGGAATGTGGTGTTCAGTTTTGGTCCCTGCCATGCAAAAAAGATGTGGACAGGCTGGAGAGCATCCAGAGAAGGGCCACAGAGATGATCAAAGGACTGGGAAGCCTGCCTCATGAGGACGGGTTGAGAGAAACGTGTTTGTTCAGCCATGGGGAAAGAAGGCTTAGGGGAGACTTTGTCACCATGTTCCATTATTTAGAAGGTGGCTACAAAGAAGATGGAGACTTCCTTCTTACAAGGAGTCAGATGAAAAAAAAGGAGGGTAATGGGTACAAGTTACTCCTGGGAAGAGTCCGAATCTCCCCAGACAAGTGGTGGATTCCCCAGCATTGAACGTCTTTAAGATTCGACTGGATAGACCACCTTGTCTGGACTGTGCTTTTGCCAAGAGCAGTTGGATCAGCTGATCCTTGAGGTCCCTTCCATCTGATACTCTGTGATTCTAAGATTAATCTATTGATCTGAATGCATTTTGGAAAATGTAGTACTAAATATCAAAGTGAAAGACTAATCCAGGAATTCCGTTCCTGACAGAGAGAAAGGACTGTGAAACTGTTATAGGAGGGTGGGTGTTGCTAGAGATTTCTAAATCTCTGCTGCATGTGGCTCTAAGAACTGAGTTTGGGAATGAGTGCTGGGTTCCCATGAGCTCAGCATCGTTTTGTCCTTGGGGTGTTGTTTTGGACTTCTGTACTCCTTATTTTTTCACCTGGTCAAAGATCACCAGAAGTGGGTACTGTTGCAGGTTCCCTTTGGGTGCCAAAGTTATTAATGAGATTCTGATGCTTGCATAACTGTATTCCTGGATGTCTCTATATATACCTAGAGCATCTGTCCTGTACAGTAGATAACTATTACTATGCTGTTATTTCTTTATGGGGTTGCTGTTTGTATTTGCTTTGTTTCTGGAGAAATGCTGCTCATCATTTTTTCCAGTCATTGCAGCAAAAACAGGCTTCTGCAGGGAATGGTTTTGTGTTTTGTCTAAAGATGCTAAAATTTCGTCTTAGCTTGCTCTCCAGTAGGTGACAGTTCCACAGTTAGTAGTTATTTGTTCTGGCAGAAATACAGTGAGAAGAAATTTCTCTAAATCTGGATTTAGCAGCTGCAAATGCTTTTTAAAAGTTGTTTGAAATGGTTGTGGAAATTGGAGAGTAGTAGTGATAATTAGGCAGTGTGATTTTTTTTTTTTTTTTTTTTTTTATTTCCCCCCCCCCCCAAACCTTTTTGTCAGTGCATTACAATCTTGCTCTGAATTTATCCTCTCAAGTGTACTTACCTTTACCTTAGACTGGTAATGTTCTACTTGAACGCAAAGGTTTACTGCTATAAAATCTGTGTCGTGCTGCTATCCCATATGTGTGGTACATGCATGCAGTAAAGTCTTACTGACAAGCTGCTTACAGGTCTGTGCAGCTTTAAAGGTTTTTATGTATTTTGACAGAGGAGGACATGACCAGATGTTGCAGAAACCCATCCCTGGGGTTGTAGGGAGATCTGGCCTTGTGAATCTGTCTTGTGCCTTGTGCTTCAGGGACAATCCTTAAAAGATGTGTGATGTTTAATATTTTCTTTTCCCTGTGGTTACTCAGCAATTCTCAGTGAAAGAATTCTACCTGAAGATCATTCCATGGCGCCTTTTCACCTTTAGAGTGTGTCCTGGCACAAAGGTGAGCCTCTTCCCATCTAGCTGTCGCTGCATCTTCATATTATTAGGTTGTGGTCCCTGTGAATAATAGTCTGATTTTTTTTATTTTGGAGAGAAGGGCTGCCACCCAGAGAGCAACATTTGGTTGTGTAAAATTCAGATTCTGGAATTCCTCTCAGTGCCTCAATTCTGCTAATATCTATGAATAGGAGCCAGTTGTATCATTTCTTCCTGCCTTTTGTCCCAATTGTAGGCAAAAATCTTGATTTATTTTGCATTTCTCTTGTTTATTTTCACATAACCTTGCTAAAATGCTGTGAATATGTTCACTGAAGCCCCTAGGCTAGGCTGTGAGGTTTGAAGCAGCCTCCTAACTGGAATCCAGATGCTTACACTGGATGTTAACTGCACCGGCATGGTGAACAGAGAAAGTCTTAGAGTGCAAGTGGTGTTGCTCTGTCTGCTGAACATGCTGTGCCTTCTGCATGGTGGGTTTACCCTTTCTTGCATCTTTTTGCTGCTAGTTTTCATACCTTGGTCCTGACCCTGTGCACAAATTACTGACACTGGTGGTGGATGATGGAATCCAACCCCCTGTGGAGCTCAGCTGCAAGGAGAGGAACATCTTGGCAGCCACTTTCATTCGCTCTCTGCATAAAAACATAGGTAAAGGGGTGATGAGGTGGGTACAGTAGTCAGGAAGTTAGCACTTGAGTCTGCTCGTTTCCCTTGGAAATGAAGATTGCCAGCACGGAATGACTAATGAGAAATGATTCTTGGAGTGTCATGTTCTCTTTCTGTTGATGCTCCCAATGAGTGCATTTCATCGTGCCAGTTCTTTTCGGTTTGGCTTTTCTGTCAGGCTCTTTGGAAGTGCACCTCTGAGTATCTGAATGTCACCAAGACTAACTGCAAACTGCCTTCAGAGTTCTGTTTCCATACTTTGCTGTAATAAACTCATCCTGGGCTGTAAGGCTGACCTGTGCAGTTAGTCTTAGGAATATCTTCTAGATGTTGGAGGTGTTGACAGCTCAGGCCTGACCCAAATTATCACTATTCTCAGGAGGCTCAGAGACCTTCCAGGACAAAGTGAACTTCTTTCAGCGAGAGCTGCGTCAGGTACATATGAAAAGACCTCATTCGAAGGTCACACTGAAGGTCAGCCGTCACTGCCTGCTGGAGTCGGTGAGTGTACAGGTCACTTTGCCTAAGCCCAATGCTTCCTCCATCCTTTGTCTGCTCAGTGCCTAAAGAAATCCAAACTGGCATGTGCTAGGGCAACCGTGCTAAAAATGATTAGTCCTCTTTCAAGGCTGATGCCAGTAGACAGATTGAGATGGGGGAAAAAAGATTAATCTCAAGGTACCTTCTCTCTGTTCGGGTTTGGTGTTGTGTGGGATGCTGTGTTCCTTCAAAGTCCAGTACATCCTGATCCATTTCGATCAGATCAATTTCTGAAGTAATTGGGAAACTTCCATGCTGATAAGTTTTTAAGGAACTCATTGCAAAGTAAATCAAGCCCAGAGAGATGTCTAGGGCAAATGCACGTGTAGCCTCTAAAAGCAGGAAATCTGCTGGTGCTATTTTGTCAATGCTTTACGCTGGAACCTAAGGCCAAGAGAGAAACTATCTATCTGGACCAGATTTGGGAGTGGAATCCAGAGCTCCTGAGTCTTTATCTACTGTTTTTCTGATATAGAGCTATTTGGTGAATTAAGCTGTTAAGTCAGGTGTTACTAATCTGCTTACATTAAACTCTTGTATCAACAGACATCTAGTAGTGTTTCGGCACAATGATAAAATATTCTGTAGAGTCCTTCAGTTAAGTCTTCACCAGTGCTGACCTGAGCTGATGTATTTCGGAAATCGAACTTAAGAAAGATTCATTTATATAATACAGTTGGTAACTGGCTTTCTAAATACTGTGTACTGACTTATTGCTTCCACATGTGTCTTGCAACAGTAATGTTATAAAGATGGACAAGAACTTTTCTGGGAGAGCAGCAGTGGCTGGGATTTCCCTTGATTTACACTCAGTAAATCCATGTTCTGGAATATTTTCTGCATGTACAAGCTTGCAGTGTTTACGAGATTATGTTTCGTTTAATAGCTTGCTACAAAATTACTTCATTTCTAAACAGTATTTCCATGACTGTTTTTTCCAGCTATTTTGGAAATTCCTCCACTGTCATGAGTACTGGAGTTATAGCTTAGTGTAAAACAAAATAAATTAAGGGCCATAATAATAATAAATGTAAACTTGAGTGTCCAAGATTGACAGGCACAATGAATGTTTTTAGCCCAGAGGTGTGACTATTTGAAGATATACTAAACCAAAGCTACTGTATTGTGTAGCTTTTTAAATTTTCTTTAATTGGAATCCAGAATTGGTATACAGGAAGCTCTAGACACTTGAAATATTTTGTTAATTTTCTGCATTGTGGCTTGCTTTAAGTATGAATTCAGTGAACTGTTCATGTTACTTTATAACGCTCTCTGAAGCTTTCCTTTTTTTAAATGTAACTTGTGGGCTGACAGTTCTTTACAGAAATTGCTCCTTCCCACAAGCATTTTAATACTTGAAACAATACTGTACTGCAGCCTTGAGAGGGATACATCTGTGCTGTGCTAAGACCTCATACTGATTTTAAGATGAACTGTATTTATATGGATAATGTCTCTCATAATAGAAAATGGGGAATTGGTTTCCATGGCTTTGGACAAATAAGAAATAGACCTTAGGAGTTCCTAATTCTCAGTCTTATGCTTTAGAGTACTAGACTGCTTCTTTCTGTTGCTTAAATTGCCCTGTGCATGTGCAGGATTGCACGTTGGTTATGGGATGCCAAGTACTAACAGCTGCTGCTATTTTCTTTTTTTTTTTTTTTTTTTAGTCTTTTAAAGCAACACGAAATTTTTCTGTTTCTGACTGGAGCAAAAACTTCGAAGTGATTTTTCAGGATGAAGAAGGTGAGTTATGCTGAATATATTTCAAGGAAGAAGTGAAAGGAATGACGGTGGAGTAATTTTAGTCTGAAATTATGGTTTCTTGTAGCATTGTCTATCCTTTGTGGCTTTCCAGCCTTTTCACTTTCTCACAGATGGTAGTGAATTATCCTGTTGCTGCTATTCTATCTCTACTTTAGGTAGGGATCTGAGGCCCAAAAAATATTAAGACTAGGTCTGGTAGCAGACTCTAGAGTTCTGAAGTCCCTCTCTACTGCTTTTTTTTGCTGTGGAGCTATTTATTGCGATGAGCTCCTATGTCAGAGGTAATACTGAGAAGTGTGCACAAAACTCTTGAACTATGAGCCATGATGACCAAGCTTGTTTTATCATCTAGCTCTGGACTGGGGAGGTCCACGCAGAGAGTGGTTTGAGCTCATCTGTAAGGCGTTATTTGATACCACCAATCAACTCTTCACCCGTTTCAGTGATAACAACCAGGCCCTGGTGAGTCTGCAGTTCCTCTACTTGAACGCAGAGAACTGTATGCATTGACATGCTGCTGCTGGTTAAATAATGTTGCTGCTAAATTCATTAAGCCTGCAACCTTATTCTTTAGCTTGCCCGCACAGTCACTTCCACTACCTTTCTCAAAGCTTTGTCTAATGATCTTAACATATTAACAGTAAAGCTCCCGGGGTAACCTGAGAGATGCAGTGAACTTGAACTGGTCCCATACTTGCTATTTGTGCTAGTCTTGTCTGGTACTTGGATGCTTCATTTTGCTTCCTCTTCACAGGTGCATCCAAATCCAGGGCGTCCCACTTATTTACGACTCAAAGTGTATGAATTTGCAGGTCGCCTAGTAGGAAAGTGTCTTTATGAATCATCTCTGGGAGGTGCTTACAAACAGCTGGTTCGAGCTCGCTTCACCCGATCCTTCCTGGCTCAGATCATAGGACTTCGTATGCATTATAAGGTAAAGCTTCCCAGCCTCGCCTGAAGCTTTTATTGGGGAGAGGTTGAAAATTGGTATAGTAGAAGCAGATCCAGAGCCCTGGTTAACAATGTACGTGGGGTTTGGTGTCTTTTTTCTTCCCTCCATGTCCCTGCCTTTTTCTTTCATACAGTACTTTGAAACGGATGACCCGGAATTCTATAAATCCAAAGTTTGTTTTATACTGAACAATGATGTGAGTGAGATGGATCTGGTCTTTGCTGAAGAGAAGTATAGCAAAACAGGACAACTGGAGAAGGTGAGGAAGGCATTTCCTGAAGGTGGGGCAGTTTAACCTCATCTGTCTGTAGCAGGGGAGAACTCTGCTCTGTGCCCCAGGAAACTGAGCTTACTCTGGGCAGTAGAACCTTCCTCGGGTTTATTCTGGCTGGGAGTTCAGGGTTGGGGAATGCTGCTGGTCACACTCATGTAACGTGTTCTCCTGTTTTTAGGTGGTGGAACTGGTGACGGGAGGTGCTCAAGTGCCAGTGACCAATGAAAACAAAATCTTGTATCTAAACCTGCTTGCACAGTACAGGCTGGCCAGTCAGGTTAGGGAGGAGGTGGATCATTTCCTGAAAGGTAACATGATGTCTGCTCCCCACTCCTTTCTGCCTTTATCTCCCAGGGGATGGCACTTGCTACTCTTATCTCCTCTTCTCTTCCAGGTCTTAATGAGTTAGTTCCTGAGAACCTCCTGGCTATTTTTGATGAGAATGAGCTTGAGGTAATTGCTCTCTCCCTAAGCATCTCTATCCTTACTTGCCCTCATCACTGACAAATGAAGCTCTTTCCAGATTTGGTATAAAGCCAAAGTGTTTCTTCTCTAAGCATTTTAAACATTTGTAATTTGCATGGTAGCTGTTGCCTGTTTCCTGTGTTCCTGACTTTCTGACTGCAGTCTCTTGCTTTTCAGTTGCTTATGTGTGGTACTGGAGATATCAGCGTCTGTGACTTCAAGGCACATGCTGTAGTGGTAGGAGGATCTTGGCACTTCCGTGAGAAGGCAAGTGAAAGAATTTCTGTCTCCTGCTTGATGAAAGCGGTTAGCCCAACTACAGTAGAAGACAGCTTGAACTGGGAACAGATTTCTTGGATGGAAATTAGGCTTCCAGAAGGACAAACTGGAAGATTTGGGTGTCAGGAGTGCATGCATTATGAAATAATGTTTCTCTCAAGAGGTCTCCTAGAGATGATTCTTATTGGTTACCAGCAGGAGAAAAGTCAGCAGCAGTAGTCTTTTTAAGAAAATCCAGCAAAGCACGAGTTAAGAACTAGTTAAGAACAGAGGGGAATTGGGAGGAATTGGTGGGAATTACTGCTACTGAAGTTGTTCACGATGACATAATTATCACTAAGGGATACTTGAAGATCATGATTGCAGCCCACGTGGAGCATTTGGAATTCAGTGCTGTGGTAAAGACTACTGATGTAGGTAGCTTAAGTTTGAACCCTGTAATTGCTCACATCCCTTCCTGCCTTTCCCAATGGAAGGAGTATGGGAATGGCAGCAACTTCTTTTAAAAAAAAAATGAAAGCTGCCAAAGCACCCAAGATAAAGAGATTGGAAGTACAGGCTTCTAGCTGTAAATGCTGGGATGGTTCCACCTTCCTGCAAAAGTACTAGAGGATGTGCAAAAGCAAAAAATTAGCATAGTGCAAGAAGCAAATGAGCTTCTGCATTGTAAACCTACCTCATTGCCTATGCAGGTATTCCTAAAAATAAAATCTCTGCGGGAGAGCAGAAGCCTTTCTTCTTTAAGGGAAAGGACTGGTGGGAGGTAGTAGCGTGGGACATAACTTAAGTGATAAGAAGCAGCCATGTAATACTTGCCTCTGTGTGTCACCCTTGTAAAACAAAAAAAAATGCCAAGGGCAATTGACTGATCTTCTTGTAATTTGCTTATAAGCTTATTTGATTTTCTTGGTTGATCTGGCTTTACCTTTTCTGTTTCCTAACAGGTCATGAGGTGGTTTTGGACTGTGGTCTCCAGTTTCACACAAGAAGAGCTGGCCAGGCTCTTGCAGTTCACAACTGGTTCCTCCCAGCTGCCCCCAGGAGGGTTTGCTGCGCTCTGCCCATCTTTCCAGATCATTGCAGCTCCAACTCACAGTACTTTGCCAACAGCCCACACTTGGCAAGTATCATGGGGTGGAGGAACTTTTTGCATTGTGCTTTTGGGAATGGCACCAGGTGGTTGTGGTGGGCAAGCAGTGTATAACATGTAAAGCGTGTGACGCCCTGTCTACCCGTCTAAAAGCACCTGATAAGGGGATGGTCCCTTCTCAGATCTAGTCTGAATGGAGTTTTTCTTTTGTTTTACAGTTTTAACCAGCTGTGCCTCCCTACTTATGACTCCTATGAAGAAGTGCACAAGATGCTGCAACTAGCTATCAGCGAGGGTTGTGAGGGCTTTGGTATGCTGTGATTCCCCTTTTCAGGAGACCACTTAGCCTCCTGGCTCTTCGTGGCAAGACCCAGGTTCAATCCTCTGCTCGTTCTCCTTCCCTTCACATGGGCGATGGAGGCAGAGCAAAGACTCCATGTAAAGGAATTTGTCATCCAGAGGAAGTCATGTGGCCTTTCTGTATCCCAAATAAGTCATCAAGAGCTCATCTTTTCCCTTTCCCTCATTCTCCCTTTGGTTCAATGTGAAACAGCAAAAGGACTGTGGTGCATTTATCAAGAATATATTGCACTTGATTTCCCTGTACACCCATCCTTCTGTGAGAAGATGAAGTTCATAAACAGAAGTTACAGTGAGGTGCAGGAGATGTGCTGAGCTGCTGTTAATCATAGCTCTCTGGGAGGAAGAGGGAAGACCAGCATGGAGCTCTGCTAGAAACCTGGCTCACAGGAAGCCTTAGTAACTTTCCATGTCTTGGTTCAACTCCCCTGGTGATGCTCCCCGATAGCTCATCTAACTCTATGACTCATAAAGAGCGTAGGGTTGTCCTTCCTTTTAGCACCATTCTGCATCTTCATCTTGCTCTGGATACTGCTGTGCCAGTACAGTACCTGTGCTGCAGAGAAAAATGGGCAGTATCCACTGGAGGGAGTAATCCAAAGGGGAGAACAATCTCATCGGAGCGCAAGTGCTGGCCCTGACAGTGATCCTGTACTACCTCCACCAGGGTCCAGCAGCAGAAGCGTCCTTCTCCAGCAGTGGCTGGTAATGAGCCTCTGCAAACGAACTGGAAGAGGAGTTTCTCCTCCACTGAATGTTTCTGACAGTTGATGTTGCACAGGAAGCTGTCCCATGCCCTTGCCTTCTTTTCCCTTCCTCAGGAGAGAGTGTACGGGCATGATCCCTCAATGCTGAGCACCAATGCCTGTCCCATGGCCACCTTCAGGGTATGTATGTTGTGTAGGAAGTGACAGGTCAGTAAAGCAGCTACAACGTGCACTGGGCTTGCATTTGTTGGGGTGATTGGTACTGGGCAGAATGTGGTACCTTCACCTGGGCATCCCACAGGGTCTTGGCTTCTACCTCTATCATGCATCAGCCTGAGGCTTCTCCTTCTCTACTGCATTTCAGGCAGAGTTTCCAGAGGGATGCTGGTGCCTGGAGAGCACCTGTCTTTCTGTCCTCCCAATCTTCCTACCTTCTTTCTTCAGCTCTCCATTTCTCCTGTTCCATTCAGTGGTGCTGGCTTTCCAACACAAAACGCTAACTAGAACTTTGCTCAAGTGATCACTCAACAGCCTGCGCTTACCATTGTCTGGCTTGTGGGGAGAAGAGTGGGTAGACCAGCATGAGAAGTAAGCTTATGGCTGGGGTTTCTTGTTGCTGGCAATCCATTCAGCCCTTCCAGGCAAATAAGGGGAAGGGGAATCTGGGAATCTATGAGTTCTTCAGGGAAGAAAAATTCAAGATCTTCAAGTTCTCAACAGTCCCTTAGATAGATCAGGTCAGGAATCAAAGGTGTGCAGGAGTCAAAGTGTGAGAAACCTTGCAACATTTCTTGAAACCACCTGCAACGTAAGCTTTCACTGGATTATGGAAGTGCTGGATTTCTTCCAGAATGGAGTCTCAGATTGGCATCCCTGAGCTAATTTTAGAACACCATATTAGATAAAAAGTCACATCACCCTCTTCAGCCCCCTTCTGGTGTCCTCAAGCTGATCTGGGCAGACTTCTGCACAGATATTTTTAGATAACTGTGTACTTTTCAAGTATAGTTTAGATAAATTGATGGGGAATTTGGGGGAAACGTTCTACACCTAGAAAATCTTTTTTAAGACAGCATCTTAGCCGTTCTGGGGCTATGTTACTTCTATACAGGAAAAAAAAAAAAGCCATTTTGGTGCCAAAAAGCAGCCAGCTGAGCATTGAGACTACTCAGGGGGATTTATTTGCCTTGTGAATTAATTCCCTCACTGGCACTGAAGTGCTGGGAGGCTGCCAGCTTGAGAGATGCCACTGTTGTGCTCTGACAGATCACTTTAGTAGTGGCTGTTCTCCCTTTTTTTAGTGCAAGCTCCATTCTGCAAAGTCCTGATCTCCTTTGTATGGAGAATTATGGTACCACTTTATTTACACTGCAGATGGTTTCCATGGTCAGTAGAGTTACAGCTCCTGAGTTCTCCACGCCACCACTTCACTGCTTTCTCCAGGGACCGAGAGGAAGTGCTCAGCTTAACTCCTTTTGCTGGGAGGTGTACCTTGGTGCTGTTCCCACGTTGCAGCCCTGTCTTGCAGTCTCACCTGATGAGGATATTTCTAGCCTTGTAGCTACAGGCTAACTCTGCCAGTGACATCTTCCTTAGGAACCTTCTCTCTTCTTCTCTTGAGCTGGACTTTTTTATTCTGAAGGTGAAGTAGTTGGACATGGGGCGGTCTTTCTCTGCTGGAAAGAGCTCCTAAATGTTTTTCATTGCATCACAGCCAGCACTCCACACTTCCCAGCAGCTGTGCAGATGCCAAGGACTTTCTTCTTAACACAAGTGCAGTCAGAACTGTGATGGGTGCTCTTAGTCAGCCAAGCCCATCCCCATTGTTTCCACAGGTCTGTAGCTGGTCCCGTGTTTCTGAGATCTATTGCTATGTTTCTAAACTTGTCTCTGGCTTTATACCCTTTCCCAGGGCATTCCCTTTTTATGCTGCCCTTAACACTGGCAATGGGGATGTGCTTTGGTCACCTCTACTGTATGTTACTTCTGGCAGAGGTTTGTTACTTTTCTTTGTGCCCTTTATTTATTCACACTTAATAGAGGCCCTTCTGTAGAAATCTTTAGGATCCTGGTATCATCTCAGACAGGTTCTGTGTTTCCTGAAGCTGCTTTGAGATGCAGAGGGCCTGGCTTCAGTCTGCACCTGCAGGCCACGTTGCATGTTTTTTAGAAGTCAGGAGCTGTGGATAATACAGGTCAAATCCTCGTTCCCTCTGGAGAATTTCTGGCAGAGTTCAGCCAAAATTTGGAAGCCTGTGGTTGTAGTAGCTGATTTTGTAAATAGTTTGTATAATAAATAAAATATTTTAAAAATGCTGCCTTCTCAGCTCAGTGTTCTTTCAGGGCTGTACAGAGGGACTGGAGGTGGTAAGTGCTGTCCCTGGGTGAGGGGCCTCTCCAGGTCTTCGGGTCTGTAGGTCCCAAAGGTCTTCTGTAGGGGGAGAGGATGGTTCTCCACCTGTGGCCTTTCAGGATGCCCGACTGAACCCAGGACCTGGGAGCTTCTGGGAAGAGGCAGGACTCTGGGCTGGGGCTGGCAAGGCCACTGTGAGGTCTGCCCACAGTTGGGATAGAAAACGGGCTGAAGCAGCTGATTATGCTGAAAAGTATTTTAAGGACATCCTTATGTGAATTGATAATGTGATTGATGTAATTACTTTTTCATCTCCCTGTGTATTACCTGACTCTCGGAGATGCAGGTATTTGTAGTGCTTGTGTTTCACTGTACTGTCAGGAGGGTTAGATGAAACTAGAAGTGGGGGCACTGGAGTCCTCTGCACCTTTCCCAGTTGTACCAAATGCTTTCAGATTGCAGGTGAAAAAAAAATGTACCTGCAAGTGTCTGCCAACAAACAACCAGGTAATTAGTAAGTTGACAGCTTGTTGCCTTCAGGGGCAATATCCAATTTCTGTGATTCTCCGGCTTGAGCTGTTTCCAGCTCTGACAAAAGGCATTCAATTTATTCACTGTTTTCCCTTGGACTTTTTTTTTAAGTAGCTTAAGGATTAAAATAATAACTTTAAAACTTGTGAAGATTTTGCAATGTGATTCTGTGTCCGTTAACATTGCTGCCTGTCAAATGATGAAACCACTGTTTCCTGGGCTGTGTAAAGATTGAGCACACCTTCAGCCAGCATGGCACTGCCTGACTGTGTCTAACACCATATAACTAGGCAGATGTGCTCACAGATTATGAAACCATCATCTAGTCTTGATTCTGGCTTTCAAGCCCTAAGCACTAGCTAAAGAAGAATGAATAGTGTATATGAGTCTCGGGGATTGCCTCTGCAGCGTTGTGCTAGGTCATGGTGTTATTTAGAAGCGCTTTGTTGGGAACAAATTTGTCTTCTGCTGGACTCGGAGAAGACAGGTAAGATAAAGCAGTGATGAGCGCTATGAGGAATCCAAAATCTGAAGTTCCAGTGTCCCCTGGAAATCACAGAGGTGGTGAGTCTAGAGCTGCTGGAGTTGGGGTCAGGGCACTAAAAGGTGGGTGATTTTGTCTACAAACTTGCCACAAGCAAAATGATATACAGCAAAGCAGGCGGACATGTCTTTACATGCCATGACCAGTATTACTCATGGGAAGGTGGCCAAGCTGAGGCTGGAGTTTTCAGAAATGCTCTCTTGTCTGGGTGTGAAGAAGAGAGCTCAGCTCGTTGGATTACTTTAGCATGAAGTAGGTTCTAAAGTTTCCACCTCTCTTTGCAGGATGTGTGATATGATCTGACTGCCCATATTGTTTGTCCTGATCACCAGTTTCTTGTGATGTCTTGGAGAGGGAGTGGTGACGATGACCTGTTGCTGACTCCACAGCCTCCATTTATCCTGGCACGGACATGGGGCTGGGAGAGGAATCATGCCCAGGCACTTCATGGTAGAATGCTACATGCCCCAGCTTGCATCTCCAGCAATAGCAAGGAGTTGCCTGGTGTCATAGGACTCTTGATTCCATATGTGGCCACTCGACCTGAGATGTGTCGAGATGTGCTGCTTGGGAAACTGGATTTGTGTGCGTTCAGCTCCTCTGTGCAGCTGTTTGCCTCAATTGTAGAACTCTGGAGAAGGAATTTCTTCAGATACCTGAGTGAGAAAATGGGGAAATAATGCTTGATTTGAATAAGATTTCTCCTTGCTTTCATAGTGTTATGGCTGAATTAGTCAGTTGGTCCAGGCCATAACTCCTGGTTCCCATAGTGAATTACTATGTTTTGTATGGTTTTGGCTGCTCTGCTACCATCTTGTGTCTAACTGACCAGTCAGCAGATTGATGGCAGAAAGAGTTGAGCGTGTGATTATCGGAACTATAAAAGGAACACACTTATGGGAAATGGCAAACTCTACCAGAACCTCAGCCTGTCTTGGGTTCAGCCTTATGGGGCAGAATCTGAGATTTTTAGAATCTTTCCCTTAAACTCTTTCCTTGTTTGTTTCTTTTTTTTTTTTTTTCATTGAATGCGTGAGAAACCCTAATCTCTGCTCTCCAGAGCATGAAACTTGATTGTAGGAGGGAGGTGTTAGTGCATGAATGTGTTCATTTTTAGACGTATTTGCTATAACCTTTTTTTTTCTGCAGTAAAACAAAACAGCTGTAGCTGAAGTTCACCCAAAATTCCCAGTCAGTCTTTTCCAGCTACCCTTCTACAGGGATGGCGTGCCACAAAGTGTGTAGAGGCGTGGGCAATTGCACACGGGTTTGGAAGCGGGGAGTGAGGCCGGGAGCCAAGGCTCTCAGCCTTGGTATAAAGCTGCACTGAGAACAGACGAAGGAAGCTGAGCTCTTGCACCATACAAGTGGTGGAGAAACTGGAATTGGCCTAAGGCTGTTCCAGTTTTCTATGAGGCACGTGAAGGCCAGACTGAGTTTGGGTGGTTTTGGGGGGAGTGACTCTGCAGTGGCCAAGACCAAATTCCTCTCTCCCTCTTGAGGCAATTCTCTGATAAGCTGCGAGAAGTGTGTTGGCCTGTACCCACCCCTTAATTTAGGCATTTGTGCTAACATAATTCTGATGGCCTGTAAACTGATGCAATTTTCTGAGTAATCGTAGAAATCTCATCTTTTACCAGAAGGAACAGCTGCTCGAGGCTCTCATGTGCTCCAGTAGCTGAAGTGTGAGGTTGCCTTGAGATAAGATGGTGAAGAAACAGAGTCCTCTTGGAGGATGATGGAACCAGCTCCTGGGGGGGTTCACATTTGTCTGGGGAAGCAACTTGCCATTTAGACATGAGCTCAGATTTGTGGAGGCCTCTATTGCTGGTGTGAAACAGGCTCAATCTTCTACTTATAGACAACTGGCAGCCCCTTCTCCTTTGTCTGTGACTAGAGCAGTCAGTGGCATGCAGCCTTCCCTCTCCTAGACCCTTTCGTATGGGGAACATGAAATACGCCAGTAGCAATTGTAGTCACTGTTGAAACTAAAAATTATAGTAGAAAAATGTCACCTCAGAGTCTTCTAGTAAGATGTTGAACTGTTGTCGTTCTGCTGTATGTCCTCACCCATGGAAAGCACTTCTCTGGGTTGCTGGCACTTGTGCTGACCAGTGTTGTCTTGTTTCCTTCTGATTGCTCTCTTCCTGTTTGTGCTCTGTCCTTTCTCTCAGTCACGTTCCCCATCGCAAAGAGCACACTGTTGTGCTGTGTCTGGATGTTTAGCTCCTTGCACAATGGAGCCCTGTTTCAATATGGGGGCTCCTAGTGCCACACAATACTGCTATTAAAAATTGAGGGCCTAGTTGTTGATAATCCCTAAGACGGTCAAGTTGGAGAGACTGGGCAGATGCTGGGTATTCTAGTGATGAATCTTTTCCTGTTTAGAAGGTTTTCATGATCACTGCCATGCTCCCCGGCACGGCTCCGTGCTCTGAAGTCTGCAGCCTGAGAGTCCTCTGAGCAGAGACATACTGCCCCAGGCTCGGGGATGCCCAAGGTGCCTTGGTGCAGGGATGGGAAGTGGCGATGTGTGGCACCCCTGTTCTGCCGACAGAAGGTGACTGTGGCTGGTTGGCCACCAGAGGGGGACCGATAGTCGAGCTGGTGAGGCTTAAGAGCGGCCAACTTCAGCTCTCTTGAAACCCTGCAGGTTGGGTTATTGTTGTCTGGGTTTGGGGTTTTTTTCGGTTCAGCAGACTCTTAGTCTAGCAAATGAGTTGGCTGGCAGATTCTCTTGCTGTCCTTCTGACCCCTGAGCTGGAGCATATGAGAAGGGACCATCTAGGAAGCGTGGTTCCACACCAGTCCCTGTTGCACCGCTCCCCCTTGGCCTTTTGTTCTCCAACAGGCAAAGCATTTAAAACACATGAAAGGAAGCTGGATTTTACATATGTATGATTAACCTGCAGCACTCTCTCGGGACACTCAGGACAAATAGCTTAGTAAGAATAATGTGTTTAATATGAACAAACAACAGCAGTAACACTAACCAGATTAGATGTAACCCCTCAGGCTTTGAGACAGATTAGTCATCAGTTTGCCAGGGAAAGGGAGTTTTAATGCACAGAAAGGAAAGCAGAATTGAGTTTATGCACAGAGAGAGCCGATATTCTCTTTTTAGGGCTCATTATAACTAAATGGACTGTTTTTATTAACTGCAGGCACCACTGGCTTTTCCAGAGAGCCTGGGGGAGTGGAAGTTGACACAAGCTTGAATGAGTTGCAGTAGGTGACTGAACAGTGCAGCAGTTTCAGGGACAGAGGGGGGGGAAAGGACCCTGTTACCACCCTTGGGGGCCAAGTGGCATGAAGTGGTCCCTGCACAGGGAGCACCTGCCTTGGATGCTCTCTGCATCAGGTTGTTTTTGAGCAGAGCTGACTTGGCCCAGATGATCTCGTGCTTTGCAGTTAGCGGTGTCAGCAGCCTGTTGGAAGTGGCTTTGGAAAGTGCTCTGGGAATGACTTTCTGGAATTTGACTCTGCTATGGCTCAGCCCCTCTGGTTCCTCCTCCTGAGCAGGACTGAGGTGCAATTTAAGCACAGAGTGGCAGGGATTCAGAGGAGCCACATACCACTGGGGGCTGCCGTGCCCTGCTCAGAGCTGAGGCTCTGACCTTGATAGATCTGTTCCCCGATGGCGTAAAGAGCAGAGGGAAAAGCACCAGGTCAAACAGCAACAGCAGAAGGAGGAAGATAAAGAGTCATGAAACCGGTGGAGGTGGACCCAAGAAGCATTGGGGTGCAGAAATGCCTGTCAACCTTTGAAGGTCCCTTCTGACCCAGATGATTCTATGATCAGGAGGCATCTCTCTGGCTTCTTCTCAGTTCAGGGCTGAGGCTTAGGATGTGGTCACAGATAGAGGACCAGTGTCCAATACAAGGTTGTAGTGTTGAAGTAGAAGTTTATGAAAGGCCGAAGGGTGCAGAGGAAACATACAGCTCCTCCTGATCCCTTTGTCTTGTCAAAC
The DNA here is from genome assembly GCA_004320125.1 of Scolopax mira. NCBI lineage: Eukaryota > Metazoa > Chordata > Aves > Charadriiformes > Scolopacidae > Scolopax > Scolopax mira. The sequence goes on from BJBW01010826.1 coordinate 27,988, forward strand.
AAGGTCAAAGCAACAGCCAGCAGAGACTGAAAGGCATCAAGCACGTGGCTAATCAAAGCTGTCTGTTCCACAGATGGACTGAGGAAAGAAAAATCTTTCCTCCCTGTCCTCCTAAGGGCGGATAAAAGTGTGACATGGATGTGGATAATGAAAACATCCATGGTTAAATAAGATTTAAAGCAAACAAACCTTCCTGCTTCAGGACCAAAGCCTGTCTCTGACAGGAGTTAGAAAGGAGCTTGCTTTCTACTTCTCTTGAAGCTAGCCACTGTCCTGTGCAGGCTGCTGTCCTGGCAGCTGATGGCCCTAGGCAGGAAGAAGAAGGCGGAATATGCTTTAATCCTGTCATAGATGTCATGCTAATTAGGGTTGAGCCAATTTAATGCTTGAATAAGGAACAGACAGATCCTTCACAGAACTGCATGTTAATGGCTTACAGAAACCCTCTCCCATCTAGGGGAGGGCCACCCTCAGCCTCCTGATGGTGTCTGTAAGGGGGGCTGCACGAAGAACAGGTTCTCCCTGGTTCCCTGTGGTCCCAGCGCAGCACCTAGCATGTTCCTAGTGGCTGTATCCATGCAGAGCCCTGCCAAATAAGATGAGAAATCTTTGGCATGTTTCCAGAGCATCTAGGTGTCTGCTGATAGCCAAATTTCAGTAGTGTTGCTCTGTTCTCTGGGTAGCTAATTTCCTTTGCGCTCCTCTCTGAGCCATTGGGTGGATGTGAGGTGATGACAAACACTGGGCCTGGAAGGGAGCTGTGTTGTGGTGCTGGGTCAGGGAGCCCCACACCTGTGTTCTTACACGTCCTAGAGCTGGCAGACTCATGGCAGGAAGAGTGTGCACTGCTCTGTAGGGCAAACATCTGCCCTGTACTCTTCTCGAGCCATGAACTTGGCTTGTAGACATGTGAGCACCTTTTTTTTTTTTCTTTTTTATCTTTTTTTTTTCCTGTGGCCTCAGCCTAGCACAGGGTCGATGAGGAGGGTGGCTGTCTCCTGAAACCCATCCTTAGTGAGCCCCTTGGAGAAGTAGATGCAGATGCAATTTCTTCTCTGCATCCTCACCAGATGGAGAAGACAAAGTGGCATGATTCACTTGGTCTTCTCCCTGCTCCAGAAACCTGCATGGGGAGAGCTCCCTCCCCAGTTTTCTCTGGCTGCCTTTTGCCTTTCTAATCAGTCATGGTAATTTGCCCTGGCACTGTTTGGCAGGGCCATACCTTGGCATCATGAGCAGCCAGGGTCAGCTGTCAGCCTCTGAGCCATGAGCCTAATGCAACAGAACAGATGTAGGTATTTTTTCCAAGTTTTTTCTGGGCAGGAGGATTAAAGTCTCTGTTCTCAGCTGGGGTCCCCGGTGTAGTCACTTCCCTCTGTGTTACACAACACCCTATTAAGAAGAACAGCACAAACATGTTCATTGGAATCCCTTCCCCCAACCCTAGAAGGCCAAGGAACAAAGACAAGGGAGGTTTCCAAAGGCTGAGGACCTGCCTGTTTGGTCCAGGAGCTCTCAGATAATCCTGCCTAGGCATCCCCCTGTGAAAGAGCCCTGCTGCCCTCCATCCTTGTGATGCCAGGGGTAAGAGAGAACATGGTGGGGAGGGTGGGTAAAAGAGCAGTGGGGTCATGTTCCCCTCAAATCCATCCAGCTGTATGCAAACCTGAGTGGGTACCACCATGGGGAGAAACTGGTGTAGCAGCATCACGGCCATCAAAAGGGAGTGAGGAGACACCCTGAGGGGTCTCAGTGCCAGGAAGGAAGATGGGGTTAGGGTGTGGTTCAGGGTCCAGGCAAAACTTCTTGTTTGAATTCAAGGTTGTCATGCCCTGAGAAGGGTTGGGTGACTTTTTTTTGAGTGATGGAGCTTGCTGGAAACAAGGAGGCAGCATGCTCTCCTTAGTGGATCCTGAAGTGGTTCACTGTGCAGAGAGGAACTTGGTGAGCAGGAGAGGGCTTCCCCAGCAGACCAAAGGGAGCAGTCTAGTCCATGTGAGTACACATGAGGATCTGCTGCCTCTGTTCACCAATTACTTGCTTTAATGACAAAAGACCATAAGTGAATGAGGGAGTTAATTAGGACTGCAGCAGGCCAGGTTCAAAGGCCTGCAGAGCTGAGACTTCTGGAGCGGGTTCAAAGGCGGAGGGGAAGGAGAAGGTCCTGGAGCTCTGTATAGCAAAGGCGCTGCTGGTCCCCCCTCCACCTCGGGGAATGCTGTGAAAAACCACCTCTGACCAGAAGAATGGTCCCCAGGAGGGGGGAAAGACCAGCTCCTGGCAGCATCTGTTTGTTCAGGCCCCTGATGAAGGACTTAAACAGCTCGTTCATTCACTCCTTTGTCCAGCTGCAGACCCTTCCTGATTGCAAGCCGTCCTCCAGGGTGGTTTGTGTGGTTGTGAGCCAGCTCTGGTACTCTCCGCACGCTGGATGATCTGGTGAGCCCTCGGCGGGGCTGGCGGGCACATTGCAGCTGTCTGGCCCATCTCTAGTAAAACACTCGCAGCAGGTCCTTTCCATCTGCTTTGGCCCAAGAGTGACCCTTGCAAACCCTCCTCTCCCCTGCAGTCGCCTCAGCAGATGGTGGGAAGGCAGATGGGAAGAGGGAAATCTCCGAAGCTGTAGCAATAGAAAAGTCTGACCCCATGGTACCTCTCACCCCCAGCATCCACAGCTGATGGGTTCTTGCCGTGCCATTTAACCCTTTTAGACTTGGCCTTTGTGTCCCTTCTCCCACCGCTACAAGCACCTCCTGCTCCCTTCTCTGGACCTCAGTGGAGGCTCTGGATGGCATCCAGTTGGAAGAGAGCCTGCCCCAGCTCCGCAAGCAGAGTAGGAAGGGGCACCCGCGTTACGAGGGGAGCTCACAGCACGGCAAAAGCAGAGGAATGCTTGTGCTCTAGACGATGTGTTGATGGGGTCTTGGAGCCTGTGAGTTTGGGGGTGGGGGGGTGTTCAGTTGTGTGAATCACTGGAAAACACTTTGGGCAGCTGCTTTTTGACTCCACCCCCCCTTGCACAAAGTCTGCTTTGGGAGGGGGGGCAGAGGGTCATTTCCTTACCTGTAATTTTACCAGACTGCAGGAGTTCAAGGAGGTGGAAGGGTGCCCTTGGCCCACACTGGAGGAAGTTTCGGCTCAGCAGGGGTGTTTGGGGCAGCTGAGTTGTGTGCTGCCCGCCAGGCTGCACCAGCTGCTCTGGAGTCAGGACTCAAACCACGACCAGACTTGGTTCCCATTCCAGACTTTTCCTTCACCTCATTTGTTAGCGGCTTCGGATGCAAATTCTGTGGCCGGTACGTGGATGCCTGGCTGGCTTGCAGGGCTCTGGTCCAGCTGCCCTCAATCCTCCTCCCCAGCAGGCCTGCCTGGATGCGAGCACTGGAAAGATCTTGAAGGGAATACATGGGGTATCCAGTTTATGGTGTTTGGTGTTGCTGTCCTTCCTCCCCAAGCGACACTCGGACAGAGGACAGGCTCTTCCCAAACACAAGTGAGACGGATGTGTCCAAGTATACACAGAGGTGCAAAGTTTGCCTTGCGGAGGCAGTTCACCTCCTCCTTGCATTGGGTACAATGCAGACAGCTCGTAAGAGACCACCCTTCCTCCTGCAAAATAGCTTGTGCAGGCAGTGTGTGCGAAGAGCAAGAAAAAGCCTGAAATAGCAGGATGGTGGAGAGAAGCTTGGAAAGGTCGCCAGGCCTGCAAAGATGTCTAGGGGCCGTGTAGAGGGGCTCCACTGTAATGTTTGGTACCATGCCCAGCCTGAAGCTCTAGCACCATTTAGTAGGCTGGACCAGCCTTGGCCTCGGTCTTGTTTGTCTTGATGGAAGTAGTTGTCATCATGTCCCGAGTACGGTATCATTGTCACTCTTTAATTCCTCCAATGAGGTGTTGCAAACAGATATACATGTGCTGTAGCCATACTTTGGATTTGGATTTGCCTCTGGGGACAGGCAGAGATAAGTGTTAAGAGCTGTTTAGATCCCAAACTGTTGCATTTCTGCTCTTGCTAGAAACCAGTTCAGAAGACACAAGGCTGGGGGAGAATCTGCTTCCCCCACCAGAAGCATTGCACTGGGCTGGGGAAGGATCCTAAAATGGTGGTGCCCTCTGAGGAGCCGGGGTTAATGACCAGGCTAAGGTTATTGCTAGCGTTACCTGACAACTGCTAATTGGGTTTGCCCTTGTTCACTGCCTGCCCTTGTGATTCCCCCTGGCAGCTGCAGGGGCAGGTCTGGGTCTGTGGAAGCAGGTCCCCAGTGGAAAGAAGCTGCTGTGATTAATGACCAGCGATGAATGAGAGGGAAAAGGAAAGGAGGAGAAAGCTGCCAAGGCTTTAACTCTGGTGGGTGCAGAGGTTCAGCCTGATTTGGACCTGCCAGTGGGAGGGGAAGGGTCCTTGGCTAGCCAAGGTGTTAACAAGCCAGAGGTGAGCGGGGGTGATCAGGACGGCCACGGCTGCATTGCATAAATCAAGCTTAAAGTGCCAGAAAAAGCCTTCAGGGAGATGAAATGTCTAAGTGTCATCAGCTCTGCAGAGATAATGAGAACCAGAAAAGCACCAGGAGGTAAAATGGCACAGATCCGTGAAAACAGACTTGTGGGCCTGGGATCCTTGTGGATCCGTACTGACCGGGGGGGTGGCCATGGGGGAGTCTGGTGATTATGGAGGGGCTGTAGGGTTAATCCTCCTCAATCTCAGAGGAAATCGACTCTGAAAGAGGAAAGCCTTTCTGCCAAATGATGTCCCCCGCCCCCTCCCTCCCCATGCTTCCTCAGTTGCCCTGAACAGAAAACAAGAAATGGAGGGAAATGGCAAAGGCTGGACCTGCTGTTGCTTTGTTTGTGTGATCAGTACGGGTGAGGGGGAGACCCCCCTTTTGCTCTGGGCTTAGTTTCTTGAACGTGGTCCTGCAACTTGAGGGTTGAGGGAGCCCTTGAGGACTGGAGCCAGGAGGTGCAGCCAAGAATGTTTTGTGGGTCTATGGATGTCATGTCCCCAAGAGAGGCACCCTCATCTCATCCAGTGGTGACCAAACCCATTGCAGCAAAGGCAGCTGATGGCAAACTGTGTTAGAGGTCAGATTAGAGCAAACAACACTGAAGCAGGCTGCCCAGGGAGGCTGTGGAGCTTCTGTCTTGGAGGGGTTCAAAAACCCAACTGGGCACGGCTCTGAGCATCCTGCTCTGAACAGGGAGCTGGACAGGACCATCTCCAGAGGTCCCATCTCACCTCAACCAGTCTGTGATTGTGTGGAAAAGCACCAGAGGATGCTCTCCACTGCCAGGATCACCTGCTTGCTTGGCTATGGCTGGGAATCTCATGCATGTCTGAGGTGAGGATAGTAGGAGCCTGTTTCCTCCCCATCTCCACTGCAAAACCAGAGTGATGGTGCCCTTTGCTGCTCCTTGCAGGGCTATGGCTGAGCCCTGCAGAGTAGGAGTACTCCACAGTGCTGTTGGAAGCATCTGAGCTGCTGTCTCCCAGCACTAGGGTGGTGAAGCTGCCTTGCTTACACTCCTCCATGAAGGAGACAGGGCTGTAAAGCAATGTGGAAGTCTAGCACCAACAGCCACGTGGCTATCTTTGGCATTAGGCCTGAACTGGTGGGGGCCAGGGCAGGATTACTTAACAAAATAGTGATGAAGTATCTGGTGGGGGTTTGTTTTTCTAGCTGCCTTCTTGCTAGTGCCCCAAACTCTGCTCCAGCCTCGGGAGAAGCTCCGTGCCGGCTGTGAGATCTCAGCCTGGATTAAGTGGCAAAGACAAATCTTCGGCCTTGGGAAGAGCACACTTGACCTTTGCCTCTGTGGAGTTATGCTCCCCCTCGGGAGGAAGCGTTGGCTCAGCTGCTGAACAAAGCGCTGGCTGTCATGAGCAGGACCTGCCCACCTCGGGGAGGGAGGGCCTGGGGGGGGTCAGGTTTATGCTCCAGAGGGGAGGAAGAGACAGCAGACCCAGTGACCTGGGAGACTAGAGGTGAACAGCTCAATTTACTGAAAAATGCAAAGCTGCGTTGTCCTCCTCTGTTGGTAACAATGCACCATCTGGGATGGTCTGGGCAGATGGGCCCACTGGCATGTCCAGATGCAAGAGGGGAATTTCCTTGGTAAGATCCAAGTGATGTTTTGAATAATCCCCTTTCCCTATTTTCCAACCTGTTCTCCTCTGTCTTGCAGTGCCTCTCACCATGAATTGCATTTTTGCAGGTTCTCCAGGTCTCACAGAAGGAGTATCCAGTAGGGAATCCAGTATCCATAGTAGGGAACTTGGACCTAGCATGGATTTCAGTCAATGTGATGCGTGCTCAGTGGAAAGTGCAGCTAAACATGCTTGTTTTCCTTAAGCAGAGGCATGCATGCAGCTCTCACATTAATTCAGACATTTTCTCCTACAGAATGCTCTTTGTTCTATATAACATGGCTCACTCTAGTGCCAGAGGGCCCAGAAAGGGTATGGGCAAACATAGAGTGGGCGTGAGGGGTGGTCTCTTCTCTGCTTTGTACCTGAGGGCTGAAGCTAGATGGTTCATCTGAGATCACAGAAGAAGCCCATGTCAGAGCCAGCACTGAACTCAGGTCCCGGAGTCAGCACTGTGGGGCAGTTGCCATGGGCTCTGTTTAGAAGTTGTTAGGTGTCTCTACACCGATGCTCTTCCATATATTCACCTAAGTCAGGTTGCTCTTATTTCTAGGAATTTTGGGGAGCTCTGCAACCTCAGCACCTGGCTCTTGAAAAAGATACACAAGGATGAAGAATCTGGCCGAGTGAAATGCATTTGCATCTCCATTGTTGCAGGTGCAGTGTTTGAAGGTTTAGTGTTATTCCTGACCTTCACACCTTTGTCCATCCCCAGTCTCCACCATTGAAGTGCTCTGAGCTTGGAACCAGTTTGAATTATCACCTCTAAAGACATAGCTCAGTATTACTGAGTACACATGGGTTAGGGAGGGAAGAGATTCACTCAGGTGGAGGTGATGAAAGAATCTGGGTCTGTCCAAGCCTACAAAGGGGTGTAAAATAGGTATGAATACATTTATAGTCTACTGTGTTGCAGTAAAGAGAATGATCCCGCTTCAAAGAATGGTCTCCTTTTGTGCCGCTTTTGACAGTTTAGATACTTGTAGATGTTCAGCCACTGGGTTAGCAGGGTGGTCTCTCCTTGAGGGGTGGTGAGAGCATAGCATGGCGCTCAGTACTGCAGGACAGGAATGTGTCCTTCATCTGCAGGTGGATGGGCAAAATGGAAGGAGATGAGAGAAGACCCAGCCAGCCTATTGGCGGTGTGAGAATGAGGGGAGGGAGCGGTTTTGGAGAGCACATCTGTATCTAGCATCGCTTTGCTTTCCCATCGGGAGAAAGATTATTTAATCAGCTGCTGTGAACTTAGACCTAGGCCATCTGAAGATCTTGTGGGGATCAAGCACACTGCACGCTGGGGGCAGAGCTGCCTCCTGCTCCATCAGCTTTACAAGTCTTCTGTGTCTCTTGCCTCTGTGTCACCCAAACCCTGAAGCATCAGCTGTGTTTCTGTTGGCGAGGGATGGCTGGGAAGAGACCAAAATCAGAGTATGTTACTGAACGCTTGCGTGGGAGGTCTGTTGTTAGCTCGGGTGTGAGAGCTGCACATCTGAGAAACTAATAAGATCAGAGGGGCTGTGCACGTGAAACAACTCAGGGCAGTGGGCCACGTTCCTCCTTTAGATCTGCTTGGTGCTGACAAACCCATTAGTGGCAGCTTGATGCTGCTGCTGATCAGGGCTTTGCTGAGAGCAGAAGTCCTGGAGGCTGTTGGCGGCCAAGCTGTGCACAGGACCGAGCTGATGGAGTGGGTTCTTTCTCTCCCCCCAGGGCATATGGTGCAGATTCACAAACAATTTTCTGAGCAGGTGGTGTTTCTGGGAGATCTTTTGGCTGAAGTCTAAACTCAGTGCAGCTGCGTCAGCGGGTTCTGGGGTGGGAAGACCACTGGATTTCACTTCCCTGTTTCCATCCTAGAGCCTTGCTGACACGGCTTCCTGGACCACTAGTGTCAGGAAGAGGCAGTTCAATTTCTGGGGTGTGCATGTGTGTGTGTGGGGCTTGGCTTGGCCTGCACAGGGCGTGAGAAGGGCACGGAACCATCCTTCCAGCCCAGCTGCTTCCTTCACTAAAGCATCGAGACAGAGTCTCTGCCATACCCAGACTGTTTGGAAACGTGTTGATAAACTTCCAAATGTCTATTTTACAATCCAGATGTGCTAGCCTTGGCTGTAAACCCTCATCTGAAGAACAGGTGTGCTATAATGTTTCTAGCAGTGGCCCCAAAGCCAGCTGGAGGCTTGAGCTGAGCAGGGGCCAAGGGGCTGGTGCCATATAGGATATGGATCCCGGGGCAGGGATAGGTGAGGCAGAGAGCTGTAGGTCAGCCGTAGTTCATGGCAACCAGAGTCAGACTGTGAGGGAAGAAAGGGACATGCCAGAATATCTTTCAGCCCCCCACCTCTTCTCAGCAGCACCAGAAGTGTCTCAGGAGAGACTGCCCCAGTTGTATGGGGAATGCCCCATCCCTGGAGGTGTTCAAGGCCAGACTAGATGGGGCTTTGAGCAACCTGCTCTAGTGGGAGGTGTCTCTGCCCATGGCAGGGGGTTGGAAATCAATGACCTTTAAGGTCCCTTCCAACTCTAACCATTCTATGATCCATGGGTTACATCAGCCCTGGTAAGTTCTGTCCTAGTGAGGAAGCACGGGGCTAGAGCTGACCACCAGCCTCTGTGGTATTTTCTGTGGTTTGCCTTGACCTCTCCAGCAGCTCTGTGGTCCAGGAGGCACTGCAGGTCACAGTAGCTCCTCAGCAGCATTGCCAGGGAAACTGAAATGAGGCAGCTGCTTCCTTGGGCCAAACTTCACATGTGCCTTTGGCCTGAAAAGGCAGTGTCCTCCCTGGGCTGGGGAAAGTGTCCTGCTGCTGGCCTGGATCTCGCTCCTGAAAGCTGTGCTGGGGAAAAGTGCAAATCCAGTGGGAGGACAGGCAGCAACAGTGGGTTACTAAAGAGGGCACCAGCCTGCTGGTGTGGAGGGGACAGCCAACCCTTGGTGCAGGCTGGCAGCAAGACTGTGAATGGCAGGGATGAAGCAGGGCACATGCAGGGTGGTGGATGTTCCCCAGGTACATGGGAAGTTCCTCTTTCAGCCATGGCATCCCCCAGGACATGCTTCCCTTGGCTCAGGGATGCACAGGGCCAGGTTCCAGGAAGGAGGAATAAGAGGGTCTTTCCCATGTCCTTGGCACCAGCTACCTTCTCGGCTGCCACCCCTGCCGTCAGGGCTTGCCAGCCTCAAGGGAGTGCTATTGGCACTGATGGGTGCTTGAGCTGTGTGAGCTCTGTGCCTGCTCAGCCCAGCTGAGAGGGGAAGGGGTGAGGCAGGGAAAGCAGAAGCACGGCCTGAAAAGCGTGTGAGAGCTCGGCACAGAGGCAGAGGTAATCATCATCGCAGAGGGCAGGTTTGTATCATTTCTGCTTCTGCCCTGAGGTCCAAACACAGCTCTGGGAGAGGCAGGAAAATCACGAGTGCCATGTCTGTAATCCTGTCATGTTTTTTTTTTGTTCTGCATCTAGCGTGGCTGCTGTCTGGGTGGGAAACGGATGCCTCCCCATCCCAAGCCCCTTGCTCTTCTCAGAAGATGATGACCTGATGTGGTGTGGCACGGAAAGGGCCTTTGCTGGGCTTCTCTGCTGTTGCCCTGCATTGATTTCCCTGTTAAGCTCCTATTCCTCATTATTCTTACTTGAGGCTCTGGGTGTGCCACACCTATGTGTAGAGTGGGTGACAGCAGAGTCAGCGTGGCAACTGGTGAGGGAGACTTCTGGAGCTGTGATGTCACTGGAGAGCTGGATTCACAGTCTATGAAGTCATAGCTGGGAAACTGGGTACTCAGCCTAATCCCAATAATTACCCAATGGGACTGTAAAGTGCCAATGAACTAGTCTATTGCTTGATGACTGACCACTTTAGCTCTAACACACGCCACCTAATAATTGCCACTTTTTGCAGTTCCCTAAGATTCACTTATTAATGAGCTATTAAACATGCACTTGAAATCACTGCATTGTAATGAGCTGAGATCACTGCTCACGCAGCTATTCCAGTGCCCAAATTAGTAGGAAAGCACCTAAAATCCTGTGGTGGGAAATGGGCCTGCAATTTCAGGATGGCAGAGTAACAATACAGATATAACGTCAGCCCCACTGATCATTCCCATTTCAGGATCTGTGTGGCTGTCATCGGTCTGCCTCTGACTTCTAAAGCTGATGAGCTAAATCACTTCCAGCCAAAGTTCCCTGTGCTCTGGGCAGCCAAAGTTGAGGGTCTAAAGGAAAGAACAGCAATTTGAAGTGAAAGAGAGTCATTGCTTTTTAGGAAATTTACTTTGGAACCAGAAGCAACTTTAATCCCAAGCACTCAGTAGAATTCAAAGTTTGATTCAGGTCTGGGTTTTTTTTTTTCTGGTCTTTTTTTTGGTTTAAGATAACGCAATGGAAATCTGGTGCTTTGGAGAGAAGTTCAGTGTGAGAGAAATTTCTTCGGAAGAGGTTTTTCCGCACAGTCCAGGGATTGACTGCTTTCTTCTGTCCTTGCCATTGGATCATCTTGCTCAGATCTTTATCTTTTCTCCAGGTTGCAGGTTCCTTGGGAAGTGCTGCCTGTGCAGTGGTACCAGACATCAGGATGGGAGATGTTTCACTGAGGAGAGCTCCCTGTGTATCCTCTAGCTGTTGCTCCTGCTCCCCTCTTCTCTTCCAGTCTGTGATGAGCTGATGTTTGATAGCTGCTGCAGAAAAAGCCTCCTGGTGTTAAGACCCCGGTGGAAAGGGGAAGAGAAGGCTATAGAAATTCATGCTATTGAGGCCCTTTCCGCAGTCTCCTCAACAGTGCCCTGACTGTGTGGCAAGTGGTCCCTGTTCACAGGTCACAGCCCTTAAAAATGGCAAGAGGTTCTGCTTCCTTCTTACCTTTCCTCCCTTAGTGAGGACAGCTGACTAATGACTGCTCCGGTTGAAGACCCCCATCAGGCTGATGTCCTGACCAGGCTTGCTCCTGCAGGGAAAGCATGATGGAATGGTTTTCCTGGTCAGGGCAACCTCTGTGCTCCTGGGGCACAGTCAGGCTTTCCTGGTTTCCATACCTCTCCCTACCACATGTGATTCCAGCCACAGGTATGGAAGAAGCAGAGAGGCCGGACCAGCCTCCTGGGGAGAGAGGAGACTGCAGTTGGATCATTGCAAACAGGACTCCATTAATTATAAATGGACAGTTTCCCCTGAGCTGCTGTAGCTCTGCATAAAGCACATCGTAGCTGAGAGGGTTGGGTTTTTTTGTTGTTTTTTTTTTTTCTCCTCTCTCCTGGAGAGTTGCTGAAGGGGCTTGGAATAATGTGATGGATAAATAAGGAACCAGCTGTGCTCTGCAGCCAGCCCTACCAGCAGCCCTTTCTGCAGCAGTAGACCACAGCAATCTCCGCTCAGCTATCCCGTCCCTCGGGCTCTGCCATCTGGTCCTGTTCTCCAGGTTTCTTCTTCCTAGCAGCGTGTTTTTTCTCCTGTTGTAACCTCCTTTCCAGCGTGTGGTCTCGTCTCAGCCCTTGTTAACGCACAGACATGTGTTTGGACAAGAACACGACCAAGGAGTCCGGTTATGGGACACCCACTTGGCTGGTCCGTGCCTCCCTCCTCTGTCTCGGAGATGGTCCTGGTTAAATGAAAGCAGAAGGAACAATAAAACCAGCAAACGTTGGCTTTCGACTAGGAGCTGCTGGACAGTTTCTCTGTTTTCTGACAACAAACTGTTGCTTGCATGGTTCTCAGCTGCCTGCTGGCCACCACCCCACGGGGAGAGGCTGGGATGGACCCCAGGGCTCTGAAGGACACACCAAGTGTGGGTGGAGGTGGCTGGAGGGCCAGGGTGTGTGTCTAGCTGGAGTGGCTCATCTGTCCAGTGGGAACGTCTGCTTCCCTTGGTGCCATAAGCATGAGTGTGCTGAGCTCTGTTTATCTCAGGGAATGGTGGCCGTGGAGAATTTGCTGGCTGTATTCACAAATTCAGAAGCTTCTTTTCCTACTTCTCTGATGTCTGTGGTTACAGAGGTCCTCTCCAGAGGTCTTTCTGCACTGCTGCCTCAAAGTTGTTTCTCCATCCAGCTCCCTAGAGCTGCGTGTCCCTTCTCATAGCGTGAGATGGCTCTTTTGGGAGAAACTGTGACTTGTGCCTCTGAAAGGTTGGCTGTGCACCCTCATTTTTAAGTTGGTGGGGCTGGGCAGCCTTCAGCCCTGCGTAGAGGGAGTGCTCCTTCCTCTGTGGGAGCTGCAAGCAGCTCCTGAATCCATGGAATGTGTCCCATCTGCACTGTGTTAGGGGTCTGCTCACAGCAGAGGAAGAAGCACATGTGGGTTGTGAACCCTTCTGAAGAGGAAGAAAAGGGGCTAATTAATCTAAGGAAAGCAGTGCCAGAAGCCACATCTGGGGGCCAACTGGCCCTGGAAGCATGGCCCCCAGGTGCTGCCCCCCAGAGGGGTTAGTGCAGAGGTGGTGTAGACACAATGGGTAGGGGAACGAGGGCATGAGGGGTTCTGGTGCAGAGGGACCCCCATCAGTGCAGTCCTGAAGAACCCACTTCTCCCTGTCTTTCGTGAGGGCTCAAGGAGACATGACGTATCTCTCCGGAGCATAGCCCCTCCTTGACCCCTCTGCCTCTAGTTCCATGGTTTTGATCCTCAGCTGCCCAAGCACTCTTCCTCCTCTGCCATAGTGGTGGCAGGTGACAGAGATCATGCTGTCAGCACAGTCCACCCTTGCTCCTCTCCTCTGCAGGGTCTGAGGAGTTCCTTGCTTTCTGCGCTGGCTTCCACGTCTGGGGTTCCACCAGGGCACCCTGGTGCCCTGTCCCTGGAAAGCATGGACTTGGAGAGGTGGTGCAGCTGTATCTGCCCTTGGCCTCTCCTCTGGTGCCATCTCTGCTGCACAGAAGCTTGTATAGTATAGTAAGGGAAAGTGAAGACACCAAAGAGGGCTTTGAGCTGCCCACCTGCAGCTCACACCACCACCACCACCACCACCAGAGGAGCCCTGCACTCCCCACTGCCAGGGGCTCACCCTGCTCACCCACTTTCTGCCCCATCCTCTCTCCACTCCTGATTTCTCTCCCCACGCCTGGGTTTGATCTTGGTGGAGAGCAGCCCGACCATCCCTGTGTGAGTTCCTGAGGAATGAGGTATTTCACGTTTGCCTGCTGAGCCCCTGCCGAGCAGCACGGTGATGCTCAACCCACACTGCAGCTTCCCCATCTTCAGTGGACTCCTTTTGAGGGGTGGCTGAGCATGAAATGAGCTATGGGGCTGGGGGGCAGCGAGCCCCTGCCCGAGCACCTGCGCATCGCCCACCTGCACTGGGGATGCAGTCACTCCCCTCTCCAGGTGCCTGTGTGCCCTGTGCCAGGTGGCCTCGGGGCGATGGGGCTGGGGCTCGATGCCCTTGGCTGGCCAAAATGTTTATGCAGCAGGTACCTCCCTGCAAAAGCAAAAGAGTGTTTGCATTTGTGAGGCTGGAAGGAACTTGGTATCCAGCTCCAGGGGGTCACTGTAAACGTGGAGTGAAGCTGATTTGAGAAGGGTTGCCAGCTCCCTGGGCTGGGCTCCACTACAGCCAGGGAAGGCTGCCAGAGTTACTGGAGGGACACTGATGACTTCGTTGGGTTTGCCCATCTCATTGCCCAGCCCTGTAGGGCTTCAGCAGCCCATCTAGTGTGGGCTTCTGTAGAGGTGCAGTCCCCTGGGATTGCCACAAGTCTCCTTCTTCCCTGGGATGACCCAGTGCCTCTGGGGAGCAGGAGTCCACTTGCACCCCGACAGAGCCTGCTCTGGGGTTGCCTGCTCGAGCTTTGAGCGCTGCCCGGGCCCTCAGCTGTTTTGTTTATGGCTTTGTTTATGGCGTTGATAATTTTCTCGTGTCAGGTTTAGGCACGAGCATTCTTTCCACTGCTGCATAAGAAAGTAATTAGGTGAGGATGGAAAGGACATTCCTCTTCCTTAGAACAAAGAAATGAGCCACGGTTGTTATCAGGCATGGCTCACGGCATCCAGGGCCACACAAGCTCCTGCCCAAGTGCTGGCTCTGCCCTGGCGGGGCAGGAGAGCTGATGGCATACCAGAAGTGCCAGAGCACCCACTGGTATTTCCTCTGACACCGCTGCCCCACAAGACCACTGCCAGGCCAAGGTCAAAGCCCAGACCCACTCATCCCTGTCACTCCTGTCACACTTGCTTGCCTGACAAGTTACCTCCCCTCTCCCTCGCTTGTAGGGGCTTGGCCAGAAGGGATGTGCTGGGGTCCTGCTGTGCTCCAGACCTAGTGTGCTTTTAGGGGGGATTCATTCCCTGTGCTTCTGCTCCTTTCCTGGCTCCTCCGCACCCTGGGGGGCAGGCAGCAGTGCTCCCATCCCAGGGAGAGAGTGGCTGTGCTCTGAGGAAGACTAAAAGGCAAAGGGCAATGGGAAGAAGGCAGCTGGAGCCACTGATTTCAACTGAGAGAGGCTTTAGGAGTGCAACTGCTGGAGGCCAGAGAGGAGGCACTGGGGGAGCTGGACCTCTCTGCTATGAACCTTTTGGGAAGCAGAAGGCTTGGTGAGGGCCAGGGGAGGCAGTGCCTGCAGCAGGAGAGGCTGGAGGGAGAGGAGTGTCAGCAGGACAGGGTGCTGAAAGGAGCTGGGGAAGCAGAGGGCATGGGAGGAAGGCCAGTGCTCTGTGTTGCAGCTTTCTCCTTCCCCCTGCATTAAAAGGGACAAAAGAAACTAGATAAATTCATGGGCTGATATGACAATTTGCCTTTTAAACCCAGTGGCTGAAGAAGCCCTTACCCTATGCAGGACACTGGAAGGTGTGAGAGCGCACCCAAAAGTGCACAGAGTATCTTGTGTTCTCCTGCAGGCATCCAGGCACAGCGCTCGGGAGGTCGGGATGTGCAGCCATGTGGATCTTTCATCCTCCTGAGCTTATATACCTGGACTTTCAAAAAGCATTCGATGCTGTCCCTCACAGAATTCTTGTGGAAAAACTGGCTGCACACAGCCTCGATGAGCATATGATCTGCTGGATCAAGCACTGGCTGGCTGGAAGGTCCCAAAGAGTGGTGCTCAATGGATTTAAATCCAGCTGATGGCTGGTCACAAGTGGTGTGCCTCAGTGCTCAGTGTTGGGACCATTTCTGTTTAACATCTTTATTGATGATCTAGATAAGGACAAAGGGTGTATCATCAGCAAGTTTGCAGATGACACCAAGTTTAGCAGGAGTGTTGATTTGCATGAGGATAGGGAAGCTCTACAGAGAGACTTAGATAAATTGTATCATTGGGCCAACATTAATGGGATGAGCTTCAACAAGGCCAAGTGCCAGGTCCTGCACTTGGGCCATGATAACCCCATGCACTGCTGCAGGCTTGGGGAAGTGTGGCTGGAGCTGCCTGGCAGAAAAAGACCTGGGGGTTCTAATTGACAAGTGGCTGAATATGAGCCAGCAGTGTGCCCAGGTGGCCAAAAAAGCCAATGGTATCCTGGCTTGTATCAGAAA